>JALLAY010000204.1:0-18792 GCA_036939635.1 Cyclotella baltica | reverse complement strand
GATGGTTCCAGTGGGATTCATGTGGCATGCAAATAGGCATCGAAATCCTCTTGAAGAGAGGATTTCAGAAATGCTGAGTGTGCCACATGTTGACATGTACTTACCCCTAAAATAGAGACTTAGTTTTATGTTTATGTATAAAGTATGTCAGATCGGCTGTAAAGTATCCAAATGATACCGCTCTGTATTTGAACGATGATCACTCACGTCCATCACACACATCACGCCGCTCTCATTCTCCAGCCGCCACCGCTCGCGTTGTTTAGCATGAGATCGACCGTGCCGATTCTTTTATGTTGGTTCTATTGTTGTTCGGAAGAAGAGTTATTTGAATTTCAAAATGGATTTGACCATCCATCTATTGTGCCTCATAGAGGATGGGGCTACAGAAGCCGCACGCTCCTATACGTGCTTTGATTGCATGTGCTTTGTATGATGAGCGGTTCAGAGGTCGATTTGTTTCTTTGGACACCGCCGCAAAAATATGTGATGCTTTAGCTCCTAGAGAATACCTCTCAACGGATACTACATTGATTAATGCATTCAAAGGAAGCGGTGAATCGTTGGATCTCGGATTAGAGTTGATTCTCAAGACGGATGATTTTGTTCAACTCGGATGCTCGGATTCTGCGGTTCTAGCAATACGAAAGGGGCGACGTGGCAAAGAAGAGAGGCTAACCGTTGTTGGTTGCTTTGAGTCTTCTGATCTTATTCCGGAGGCCGAGGATATTGTTGTTGCTTCTAATGACGGTGACATTACAAGGCATTCTCTTCGAGGAAACAACAATGTTGTGATCCCAACCACGGCACTGAACTGCTTTCATGATTATGCAAAGAGCCGATTTATAAAGGCCGATGATAACATCAAACACCAACCAAAGCAAAAGAAACGCCGCCCCTCTTCACCTCCCCATCCCACGGTCAATGAAACTCAACCGAGGCAGAGTAGAGAAGATGAGATTCAAGAGTTGCTATCGGCTCTAAATGCCAACTGTGCCCAGATACGCAATCTTGCTGCCTCGAATGCCCAAATGCAGAAACGTCTAGATGAATTGAATCATGTGGAGATAGCGAAGCCAAAAACTGTGCCGATGGTATACACTTTGCATGACATGTCATCTGGCACAGTAGAGATTGATTTTGAGAGAGGAGTTATCTTGTGCTCCGAGCTTCGGGACGGTATTGTTTCGGATGAGCAGAGGGATGGGGTTGCTGTGAAAATGCAAAGTAATTCAACAGATGAAGAGACTGGTGATTGGAGGACTCTCGTTTTGGACGAGAAGAGCAACCTGTGGGTACCAAAGCGAGCAACGATTGTGGACAAATCAAAACTCACAATCATTAAGAAGCTCGCAGCATCAGCTAAGGCTTTTCAAGATCTCTTCAAAAATGGACGCACTGCTTTCCCCGATCGAGCTCAGAATATCATTGCTGCTTCATCAATGGCTGCATGCGGTGCCTCTGATTGGGGTGTGCAGAGTGTTATTTTCGGTACACTCAAGGCTGTTGCCGAAGTCATGGATCTAAATCTGAGTCATAAGGAGCTTGCCGACGGATGTCCAGATGTCAAAACAATTAAGAACTGGGAATTCAATCTCGCTGCGGGATGTTTGGCAAAGGCTATTCATGAGATTAGCAAGGATGCCGAACGATTAAAGGAAAAAGGAATGCCCTTACAATTGTGTCTAATGACAGACCACGGCAACCGAGAAGGAATTGATCACTTAGTCAAAGTCATTGTTTGGGCATCTATTGATGATGACGGCAACCGTATAATTCGGCACTTCAACCTTGATATTGACAAAGGTGGTCACAAGACCAAAGAAGCGGCTGATGCCATCGAACATTCTCTGAAGTCTTTGATGCTCGATGGTTTAAATGTCGAGATATCTTTTATTGTTGGAGATGCTGGCGGAGGGGCAGCAGTACATCACCTTGCACCGGCACTAGTAGATAAAGGTGTGATGCCGGCATTGAGTGATTATGTCAATTGTTTGATGCATGCGTTCAACCTCTCTTACCAGACAGCTTGCATCGACTCAATGGGTGATCAAGGCATGGGGAAGCGTACACCATTTCAACTGTGCTTTTTGGCTATTCTTCTGCTCAAAACAATAAAGAAGCAGGGCGGTTTGGACCTGCTGAAAAAGTATTACAGCATGACAATGACGCAGTTGCTGGAAGACGAGTCATGGCAGGAGAATATGGCTTGGCATTTTGTGCAAGCCTTCAACGACATGATGGCCGATATTGATGCATCGGGTGATGAGATTGTCACCTTTATCGACGATCTTCTCAAAGGTTGCCCAACTGATATTGTTCAGGGTAATTTCGGGAGATGGGGCACTATCAGCAAGGTTGCCCACGTTGTATTGAAGCATTGGTTGGCCCTTTTTAACATGGCCTACTCAATCAAAGATACCGAAGCAAATGGATGCTATCTGCACACTGTCGCATCTGAGTTAATAAAACTCATGACTAGCAAAGCCAACAAGCGACAAGATTCGCCAACACATTACGTCTGCTTGCAGTGGCTCGTTGGGTTTGGCGATGCAATGTTTGATGGAAATATGGAATGGGTCAAGAGAGACGACCCAGTTTTTGGTTCCGGTAGCTACGGTCAGATTGCAAGGCTCATTCCGGAGCATCTCTTTGTCATAGAGAAGCAGCTACAAATGCTACGTGACGATGGATGGAAGGAGTTGCCCGAATTCAAAGGATATGTTGAGGCGATGGAGGGAGTCCTCCCCAAAGGCAAAGTCGAAAACAAAGGCCGAGAGTATTTTGAGAAACTGCCGTCCCTCTTTCTCGAGCGCTTCGAGGAAACCTACAAGACGCACACCAAAAAGTGGCTGACATCAGAGACCCTGCCAATCGTTATTGCCGGCCATCCAACAATCAGCAAGTGGTTCATTCGATACCTCTTCGGCATGGTCAATACCTTCCCATCCGATGAGATTATACTCAAACATCATTACATGGGCGGTGATCCAATCGTGGTGAGAGTTGACGAGTGCTTGACATGGCTTGTGAAAGAAGCCGATAGAGAAGTCATGGAGCAAAATACGCTGTTCCAGCTTCTTATTTCGGACATGCGTAAACTAGCCGAATCGGAAGTGCCGATTGATATTTTCGACCAATCTACTTGGGGAGATGAAGACTTCTCTCAAGCGCATGAGGCTTTTTGGAATCACATCAGTCCAAAGCCGGCCCACACACAGCGCGGAGAGAATCTTGTTCAGACCGCCAAGTTTGTGGGCCAAACACATGTTGACGAGACAAGGCGAACTGGCCGTAGCATGATTCACTGTACATTCGTACGGGATTTCAAGCTATGGGCATTGAAAATCCAACGAGAAAAGCAAGAAGACCCACAGAAGAGAAAGAAGATCAAGAAGGTAGAAGGCAAACCACGGCTGATGTTGAACTCGATGTGGATCGATCGGCAGTTGGATAAAATAGAGCAAGCCAAAGCGTCATTGGGTGTAGATAAAATGAAAGCAATCAACAAAAATGTAAGAAGCAAAGCCAACAAGTCGAGCGCATTGGACAACGAGAAGAAGGAGAAAGTGTTCCTTCGATCTACAACAAGCAAGAAAGGCCGTGTCATTGAATCAAAAGATCTCGCGGATGTAACAGCATGGATGGATGGATCGATTCTTTTGAGTTACCTCACTGGAACAAATAATGCCAAAGAGTTCATGTTGGCCGAGCTCGACGCACGCGGAGTCAAACTAACAAAGCAGCAACGAAAGAAGTTGAAGGAGAAGGAACTGAAGCCGATGTTGGTCGACACGGAGATTACGCGTTTGAGACAAGAAGAGGATATACTCGTTGACGACAAGACAAAAGTAAAAGTGCTGAAGCCAAAGTCGGACAAAATGAAGGAGTGGCTTCCGAAGCAATGGGAAATCTACAAGACACGGAAAGGGCTAGTGTAAAGTAGCATTGTCATTGCATTCTTAGTCTTTACTGCATCGAATCATGCCATGGTTCAGCCACGACATTAATTCCACATGCATTTTACAATTGAATCATGTCAGGTTTAAGGCATGACATTAATTCCACATGATCTAAAATGCAACA
This sequence comes from Cyclotella baltica, assembly GCA_036939635.1. Classification (NCBI taxonomy): domain Eukaryota; phylum Bacillariophyta; class Thalassiosirophyceae; order Thalassiosirales; family Thalassiosiraceae; genus Cyclotella; species Cyclotella baltica. Next base: position 14,706 of record JALLAY010000204.1, on the reverse strand, counting down.
TGTGGCACACTCAGCATTTTTAGAATCCTCTCGTCGAGACGAGTAATATACAAGTTTCAGCGCCACATGGGACCCACTGGAACCCTTTCAATTAAAGCATTGATTTTTGTTAGTAACTCGTCTAGATAAATTGAGAAATTTCGAATTACATGTAAAATTTCGTTTTTCAAGGGGAATCTCACCTGTAAAGTTTGATGCATTTTCTGGTTGTGAAGAAGAATAGCAAGTTTGACCACAGATAACATGACAAAATTGATATTTTGCAAGAGGGTAATCAAAATCCATTGAATGATGGGACAGATATGTGTTCAGAGAAAGAAATATGGATGTTGGCTCTACTATTGACTTCTGAGACATTAAGATAGCCGACTTCAAAGTGGGGAGCAAATTGCATGCAGTTGGCTCGATAACTTTCATCATTGTTTGGGTAGGTACTATTGTGTAGGCGTTGACGGAAAGTGGCAGTGGCAATGATACTAACTCCTAATGTCAGTCCCTGCCATGATTTAGATGACCATTCTAGTAAGGAATAGATAGTTGATTATTTACAGTTCAAGTGAATACTAATGAGCATACCAAACTGTGTTCTGGTATTTTGACATCTGTCTGATGACTCTGAGAGCATGCACTTATAAATACTAATCCCACTGTACCTGAAATTATTGCTGACACATGCTACCACACTCAACAATATTTTTGCTGACGTCGCTGCTTGTGTTGCAAATGTGCTGGATTGCAACAAAGATGTTGTTCTCTGCAGCTCTTCGGGGACCAAGGGGCTTTCATGATGATAATTACCCTCAGACACTGCAATGAACGGCAATAAAACCATGATACAATAAAAGCCCATCAATCCACCTTCCGCAAAGCACAGCACAAACACAAAAAGGAAAGTTTTAACCCCCTGCTTTAAGGAACCGTCCCTAGCACCCCAATCAGCATCCAAAAAAGGCCAGTTTCATCAAACGGCACCTGATGGTTGCGGAAACCTAACTCTGTTGAAATTAATTGGTCATATTCACTTTCTGTCGCCAAACTTTTTGTCTGATGTTAAACAGCCGAGAGTTTAATACCGCTAGTTACATCGCACATGGGAGAATGTATCGATAAAAAATTCCAGTGCCAAAAGGATTTAGAGTCACGAGTAACTAGAACCTTTCTAGGAAAGAAATCTTCGGTTCTTTGTGATTTTAAGAATGCTGGTGCCTGCGATACCTCAAAAATGACAAAGCATGGGCATGTAAATAATAGATAGTGCATTGATACCTTATATAGGTCATGTTGGTACTGTGGATGTGAAGAAATATATTGTTTTGGTAGATGTTGGTAAAACAATGTCTATCAGTTCAGTTATTGGTTTGCAGAAATTTGTGGTTAACCTTTGATTATTCACTTGGGACCATCCATATCACAAGAGTTATTTGCGCTGGAGTCTTAGGATGAGATGCCTTCAATACTGGTTTCTGATCACTCCATGTTACTGTTTGATTTCATTGTGAATTCTTAACACTTAGACTGTAATAATTTCATCACAGAACATTGAAGTACGCATCATCCACAAATGAATTGTCCTCCAGCATCACCTGAATCCAAAAGGTTGTCTGAAGTACAACTATGCTTTTCAAGGCTCCTCTAATGACTCTTCCTTCACAGATTCATGTTCTATCATCTTCCACTGGACAGCAGTGCCATTATTCATTGATTACCTTTTCAGTTGGCAACTGGCAGAAGAAAACCAGCTCTGAAGAAATGATGTGACAATCGCAATTCCACGCAATGGGCAATCGATCTGGATTTTAAATTAAATCCTTGGGATGAACTGTTTTGGATTTTAACAAAGGAGCTCTAGCATACCTATTTGATTCATGGCCTAATGATTTATTGATTGACTTCAACATTAGGATCCAACTTTGGTCCCAATTGCAATCCTAATACACTGGCACCTCTCCCAAAACATTCAATATTTTCTACCAACAAATTCAATGAACAAGTAACACTTGACCACCATATCTAAACCAAACCTGTATCCCAATATTTAAATTAAGAACATTATGTCAACCATCATCTTGCTAAACAAATCTGTATCATACAACCCCAATGTACACCTTTCAAATCACATCAACAGCCCCTCTCTACCACAATAAGATACAACTATCTTGATATCTATGCCTTTAAGTCGGGCATGGTTCCACCTGAAAAATCCTCCTCTGATGGCAAAGCCTTGTTTGCCGTCTTCATAACATCTCTCATAACGTCTTTGGCTGAAACGACCCCCACAAGATTGCCACGGTGTACATCAACTACTGGGAGCACGTGAAGTCTGTAGAAAGATATAGTTTGGAGTGAATTACAAAATAATAAAACGATTTGTATTGTAAAACAGAAACAACAGCACCCATCACAATAACTTACCGATGCTTAGCCATAACCTCCGCTGCAGTCTTCATTAAATCATTAGTCGTGACCGTAACCGGATCTCTCGTCATGACATCCCTCACACTCTGACCCAAAATCCTCCTGGCTGTCTCCCCATCCTCCATCTCCCCCACCGTAATCAACCCGCTTTCCTCTCTCGGAAGAAAATCAAACGAACTGCAAAACCCCACCAAAGACAATTCGACTTGAGATGTCTCTTCGGACTTTAGACGTTCTACTACGGGAGCTCCCGACACTCCCACGGCGAGGAGGGAGGCTATGGCTTCGTCGATGGGGGTATCCGGCGAAAGTGTAAAGGGGTTTTGTGTCATTAGGTCAGAGACTATTTTGATGTTTTGTTTCGCGGGAGTGGAGATGAAGACTCGCTGGCTGGAGAATGCAGCGATTGGTGTTGTTGTTGGAACTAGGGTTAAAAGGGACAACAGTTTCGATAGGTTCATGGTTGTCAATTATTTGTCACACGACACACGCGAGGGAAGTTGTTTTCTTTGGAAAGACTGGGAGATAGTGATGCTGATGTGAATGCTATGCCTTTTCGGTTGTACTTGAGCTATGGCAACAATGGATGATTGCAGAAAGTGGTTCGGCTCTGATTGATGAAGAGTGATGAGATCTATGATTGCAATCGATAGGTGCAGTGGCGGAAGCGGGTTCGGCTCTGATGATTGATGAAGATGGTGAAGATCTACGTAGCTATTCGATTGGCATTCTCATTCACTTCCGCTTCACATTTTGACGGCTTAAAAAGTACCATACCATTGACATAAAGAACTGAAGATGACACCAAAGATACCAATCAAGATTTTTAAACTTTGGCTTCTGGTGTTCTCAGCCACCTGTCACCCTTACTTGTTAGCTTGTAGTACTTGTGGCAGTGGCAGCCAAGAACACCGCACAAAAGTGTCACCGCCAAATTGCAAAGCAAACAGTGTCCATATGACCTGCCAAAAGTGATCATGAACGTCAAGTCAATCTGGATCAAAGGAATCAAAGCGGGGAACTTCACTGAGTGGCCCCTCATTACTGTCATGAAACATTACACTGAAACCTACGAACACCAAAAGGGCATCTCAACCAAACACATTAAAACATCGGTGGTCCCATCAAACCAAAACAGGAAGTCTTCAAGCAATCTGCATCAGGCAACAAAAAACTCCAAGGTAAGAAGGTCCAAGACAGATATGTAAAAAATTATGATCCAAGTAAGATATCTTTTCAGATGAAATAGGGCAAGTCCAGACCCGTTCCCTGCACCACAATAAGTACATCATCATCAGGGTAGAGATTGGCTCTAACACTATTATCCTTGTTGAGCATACAGTACATTTGACTTCAAATACAAAAAATGTAATTTAGGAGTCTTATATCTCAGCTGCTGCTTTTTATTTCCACTTGGTTAGTCTTTAAGGGAGTAGGCTAGATGATGTACTACTCTCCAAAATCAAAAACGGTTGGAAAATTCCTAATAAAATCTGAGGTATAAATTCCAGGCATTTGCAAAAAGACTTGAGGAAAAAAGACTTAACGGCCGCCAAAAACTATTTAAGCTCAAATGTACTCACAGAGCTTTTTCTCAAGGATCTCGATCATTCCGCGAACCTTTTTACCTGACAAATCTGATTAAACGACAGTAACTAGGATTAAGAATATGTCATTCAATATTTATTTTCTATCCTTAACAGAATTTCATGCTGAATCCAATTATGACATCAGATGTAACATCAGAAGTATGACTAAAATATGGGTTGGTGTTTGAAGTCAAATGTACTGTACAAGGAGCAGGAAGTACTCCAAAATGATCAGAGCCGACGACTCTCTAGTCAACAGATTATGGCTAGCATGTATTGTTCCCAAGAAACATACCCTCAGTAATGAAATATCAGTGCACATGAAACATCACATCAAGAAGATGTACCGCTGCCAGCTTGAATTGATGTCACCAGGGTGTCACCGGCAAGATGCAGCCAAGCTAGCCATCCGGAATTTTTATCTCACACTCTCGGAGTCTTAGCAGGTACCAATCCATTGTCCCTCAGTCTGTGGGATCGTATACTGTCAAAACGGAGATCACGTTAAACCAGCTTCACTGCAATCCAATGCTACCCTGACAGTTTCAGCATACTCATCTCAACAGATCCTTTGATTGCAATGTGATGTCATTGTACCTGTGGGTTGTTAAGTTCAAGCCAACATGAAAACAGACAAGAAAGGAATATGGGTGTATCACTGTGTAGGCGAATGGTACACAAACACATCAAGAAACCAAACAAGATCATCTCTCAGACAGTCACTTTCAAACACAAATTCACAAAAAAAAACAGGATTGATGCCCTAGGACAAAGTGATGAGGGTCATTGCTGCATTCTGAGACACCATCAGTAGCAACGAATGTAAACCTGCAGAACAACAATTTGGAGCTCACAAAAATTGCACAGCAACTGCATCCATCTTCGACTACTCAAAAACTACCAAGCAAACCGACAGCAGTTCCTAGTGTGACAAGGGGATCTAGATACAAACCGCAACACTTCGTTTTAGAAACAAACAGAGCAGCTACATCTATTGCAAATCGACAAATCAGCCAACATGTCAGAGAATGAGCCAGAGAAAGTCTCAATAGGCCAAAGAACCATGTGATCACAGCAAAACCACAAACCAAAACAATGCTAAAGCTTGGCTTGGCATGAAGACTCAGCAAACCTTGCCCTGATCTTCATGGGCCATGTCCCTTGTTGCATCTATTGTTGCAATGGAGAGAAGAATGGCGGGAGACTACCATGAGCGTTCGTCTTCCACAACAACAGTCGAGATCATAGCTCTAGCTATGCAACACCACAGGTGGCGGGATGCTTGTTGAGTACCTGACAACGAGAACAGACACCTTTTTCCAAAGGATGCTTCTTTAAAGACACAAATACCACACTTATACAGAGTGTTTTACACAAGCAAGTCATACCTTAAATTGTTTTAAATAATAACAATACAATAAGTGTATGCAAACAAAATTTTGTAGAGGTATAAAACTTTAAATATGGCAAAGGTAATTTTGAATATTGATAAGAAGTTTCAAATGATACGGTCCGGGAGTAGAGGTACTCTCTCCTGTGTTTGATTTGTCCCAACATTAATAATGATGACTTCATCCCCTGGGTGTTTTAAACATACGGCGAATACTTCGTACAGCTTGGTATTGTACCCAACCATTCAGTTTTCTCATCACTTTTTACTAAATAATAATTATTCTCATGCAGTACAACGTACAACATAGCTGCGCTCTCCAGTCATCTAGCATCCCACCAACCTATAATGAAAAAACCAACTGCCTCTTTAATAAAAAACATTACCTCACTTTCCTGTCAACCAATCAAAATGAAGCTCATCTCCTCTCTCCTCTACAACAACTCACACTCTCCATTCTCAAAACAACCCCAAACACACATCAACTCTAAATACTAAGATTCAACGACAACCCCAAATTCCCCGGTCCAACCCCATTAGTAAACCCATTCGGCCCAAGCATCGGAGCATACTCATCCGGGACACAACTCATTTGCAAATTGACCCTCCCCTGCTGATACGAACCCTGTAAATTAAAATTCGTATCGGGAATCCTATACGCCACACCCGCATTCCACGGAGACGACTGCCCATACAGCTGTTGTTGAAGTTGTGTAATCATTTGTTGTTGATGTTGTAGGAATGACATGGCGGTGGACTGTTGTTGAGAGGATTTGATCTGAGTATCAGTTAGTTTTTTCGTGGTGGATGCCAACTCGGACATTATGGATTGAAGATGGGAGCGTTCGGATTCGTACGTCCACGATGTGGAGGGTGGGGTGGACGCTTCGGCGGTGCGGAGGAAGAGAGCGTCGGCGGCGAGCATGGCTTGATAGTCGGAGGCGTCGGAGGTGCGTGCGGCGGAACGGTAGGAGGACAGAGCTTGTTCGCGGAGGAGCGCCAGTTGGTGGAGGTAGAGGACTTGGAGAGGGGCGTTTAGGTTGGTTTCGAGTTCGTCGAGTTTGCGTGCGTAGGCGGAGGAGATGGCGGCGTTGTCGTCGGAGGTGGAGGGGGCGGAGCGTGAGAATTCTTCAATGGCTGATGTGGTGATTTCTTCGACTTTGGTTCCGAAATCGGGGATTGTGGTGGATTCGTCTACGATTTTTCGACGGGCCTCGTCAATCTGTTAATGGATTGATTGATGTAAAGAGAGCATGAGAGGGGTGATGTGTAAGAAATAAATACTACCTGATCAATTATTATTCACACGAGACGACAGACAAGTTCTGACCTTTTTAAACGCCTTCTCCAGAACATCAGACTTGACACTCTCAAACTTGGTCTCGTATTCATTCGCCCCGCCTCGAACCGAGAGGACAAACGAAGGCGGTTTGATGATCATCGCCCCGCTTCGGGCGGACCATGATGCTGTGGCTGAACCGATGGTTGCTAATAGGAGGGTTAGGCAGCACGTTCTCATGGTGAATTCTGATGAGGTTTATTATTATCTGGGTTCTAGAATAACAGGAGGGCCGACGGATCTCATGAATGTTCTGATTTGGTGTAGTTGGTGTTGGTGTTGTTGATTGGGGTGATGGACAGACCGAACACGTGGCGCTGATCTCATAGCCATAGGTTTTCTGGCGGGAAGCCTCTTGGAGGGAAGTTGAAGAGCCAAGCGTTTGGAGGGAAACAACGATGGCTCATTCTTTTCAGGAGCACCCGTCAGACACACTGTTGCCTTTGTGGGTGCTAGATAGTTTAAGCTTTCAACAACATCATCAAAATCATACAACCTAACACCAAAACGATGACTATCGAAGAGAATAGGAACACGGAGATCGGCACGGAAGGCGTAGGAACGGGAACGGCGGAAGCGGAACGTCGCGGCGGCGAGGGCGGAGGCTTTGGGCAACAAGTGCGTGCGTGGAATGGGAATGCGGAGGCGGGAGTAACGATGAACGAGGCGGAACGGGATGGAACGATGGGCGGAGAAGACGAAGCGGCACTGGGGCTGATGGGGCTGTTGCGGGGGAGGGCGGAGACGCACGGGGGAACGAACGGAGTGCGAAACGTGACTTTTGGGGCTAACCAAATCACCCCAATGGGGGGCGTGGACTTGGGCCTAGCCCAAACTGAGGGAGGTTATAATGGGGGGAGGGGGCTGGACTTGGTGCGGGGGAGGTTGTTTGGACTAGGAGGGGAAAACCAAGGGGGGGGAACTGGAGATGGGCTAGCTATTGTCAGAGTAGGACAGGTCAATACCGTGGAGGGGGCATTAGCTAAAGCCATCCAAAAATACGGGGGGAGTCTGGAGAGGAAGAGGTTTGAGTTTGTGTGGCAGCAGGAGTTGGGAGAGGGGAAGAAGGAGGAGTTTCGCGAGAGGATGTTGCAGGCGGTGCCGATGAAAGTAGTGGCGGTGGTAACAAAAGCGGCACCGACAGTTAAGGTGCTACACTCTTTTGGGAGGTACTACGACATGGATGCGGCACCTGAACTAAATGGAAGGACAATTGCCTTTCATGGTGACCGAGTACGAGGGGGTCAACCGATGCCGGTACTGATGCCGGTGGATAACACGTGGAACTGGAACAAAAAAGTGAAGGTTAGCACTGGGGTAGCCCAGTGGGCGGCATGGACACAGGACACCCAAAACAAGGGGAAATTCTGGAAAACAGCAGAAGATGCGGAGGAGATGGAACTGCCACGCATGATATCACTGCCAGCTGAACTGGCACAGTATGCCATGGAGAAACCAAGGTCTGCTTTTGAAATGCATGAGAAAACAATGGAAATAGTAGCGGCGGAGGAATCAGGCATCTCAAATGAGGATGGGAAACTGTTACGTATGTGGTTCATGGCAGCAGGACAAAAAGAAGAGGGGAAACAATGTGGAGTGGCCTTGGACATCGCACCAGTGATGTCCAATGACCCGGGTTTTCTTGAGTGGGTCAGTAACCACTTGAATGGGGTGTTGGGGGAGGAGCAACAAGCGAGGAGAGAGGTACAGGCAGGCAACCAGAACGAAGGGGCGGGAATGTCCAAGGTACTGGAACTGGCCCATAGCATGGTGGAGAAGCTGGGCCAACAAGAAACCAGCAAGCGGGAGAGTCTGAAAACCAGTGGTAAGAAGGATCCATATTCAGAGTTCCAGATGGCAAGAATCATGGGGTATGCGGGGGTGAAACAAGTGAGCAGAGTCCCACCAATCTGGGTGAAGTTCTTGGAGTCCAAGGATCCGGATGACCATAGGAGAGCGCTGATGGATGGCATGAAACGATGGGGACAGATGATGGGAGTGGAAATCAGTAAGGAGATTTACTTCACAAAGGACCAAATGAAGGACTTTGTTGAAGCAAAGGCGTCACCAGGTGGACCTATTGGAATTTTGAAGTCATGCGATGTCGGGGTCACGAATATGGCGGTGTTACCATGGTCGTACTGGGACATGGTTGCAATGATGGAATATGAGCAGAATGAGGAGCAAACAAAACTAACACGGACAATGAAGGACATGGAGAAGAAGAAAGAGCAGATGGTCCGGAATCCACCATCGACGTGGCAGGAACTGTTCGCGAACATATCAACGTATGCAGCGCTGTTGTATGTGTTATTTGGAGAGGGATGTGATTTGTACCAGAAGGTGCTTGGATGCTACAAGGTGATGAACACCGAGTACACTCGCGCGAGCAAGGCAGCATACACCCCGGAGAAATGCAGGAAGTTCACATGGGCAATCTACGAAGATTCACGGGAGTTCTTTGCAGGAGTATGTACACCAGAGGACTTTCATGGTGGCTTCTTGGTACCATTTCCGCGATCTTGCCTGGATAGCATGGTAAATGATCTAAAATACGCCAAGGCAGTTGATCGGCCTACATACCCGGCAAAGTGGCGGGCGAAGGATGCAGGTGAGAATATGAGCAGGCCATGGAGCAGTCAGGGGGAAGGTGGGCAAGATGACGGAACAGCCGGCACTAGAAGCTATAGTGGGAAGAAGGATAGGGGTGGAGCATCATTTGGTGGACGACAGAGCAACAATTATAAGGCAGGAGGTAGAGGCAACAACTGGCAAGGAGGTGGCTACTATAACTGGGGACAGGGAAATGACAATGGGGATGGGTATGGAGGTCAGATGCGAATGATGCAAGGGAATAGTAATGGTTATGTCAATGGAGGCGGAGGTGGAAATGACAGCAGGGGATACAATGGTGGTGGAAGGCACACCGGGAGAGGAGTCGAGCATGTGCATTGGATGATTGCACAAACAATGAGTCCATTATATGAAACTAGGGGACCCACGGTGAACATCCGGCAGATACTTGACGTGGCAAATATACGAATGGATCAGTTGCCCAGTCTCCCATGGTGTTTTAGTCAGACGGGTGAAAATATGCTTTGCTACAATTTTGTGATGGGAGAGTGCAGACATGGTGCACGTTGCAAGTTCAACCATGTCCCAGGGAGAGAAGTGGGTGACAACTTTGCAGGACAGTTGTGCGGACAACTCAGGGGGGCTGTGAACTACATAGCTAATCAGGGACCACCACCTGGACGGCAGAGACCGGATCAAACAAACTCAACTGGAGGAGTGGGACACTATGGCCCACAAACCCAGCAGCGAGGGGGTGGAGGCCAAGGAGCTGGGAGCCCCAGCAAGAAACAGAGGCAGCAATGATTCAGCGAAGCAATGGCGGATGTAGTGGGGTGCGAGGCAGGGACACATCCAATTGGTGCACCCAGGGAGATGGAAAAGGTGGTTGGTGAGGGAGCTGGTGAGGGAGTGAACTCAGTGATGTGGGGCGCAGAGAGGACTTGGAGAATCGATAAGGGTATGGGAACACCGAAGAGGAAACATGCAGAAACATCAGCACCCAATGTTGGAAACAAGCTGGGATTTGAGGGTGGACAATTGGAGGGTCTACTGGATGGGGGACAAGGTGAGTATAATGTTGAGCCAAGTAATACACTGCCAAAGGATGGAGAGGGGGCAGTCGGGGAAGGAGTGGGAGGAGATCGACGTAGAGGCAGAAGGAGGATGAGGAAACGAAGCCGAGATGCAAGGAAGCAGCAGCTGGTGGGAAATCCACAGGAGGGTGAAGAGATGTGTGAGGAGACTGTGGAAGAGCCAATATCAGCAGCAACCACAACAAATGAGCAGGAGGAGAGACAAGAAATGGTGGATGAGTGGCATGGACTGTTGCCGCCTCGGCTAGAGAATGGGGAGAGGATAGATGGTAGCAACAAGCGCCAACTACGACGAGAAAACAAAAGAAAGCGCATTCAGAAGCAAGAGGAGCAAGAGGAAGTCAGCTACTGGACCGAGCATGCAGGAGAATTCGAACTACCAGAGTTGTCGGAACGGCGGGAGATCTTCAAAGGACAAATGTGTCCAGGAAAGCTGGCGCTACACCACCCAGCAGCTGAAACACTGCTACAATACGCTACTGGGGGATGTCCTGCAAATACAGGAAAGCCGTGGACACTGGAACAGATGGAAGAGGCAATCGCACGGGGACCTCACATATCTGCATTGGAACCAGATGCGATGGCGCAATTGGAAGAAGAGTTGAAGCACAAAGTGGAGATTGGGCAGGCGAGGATTGTAGAGTGGGACAGAATAAAGAACAACCCACCAAAGGAGCTGAAGATATCGCCTATTGCAATGATCCCACACAAATCTCGAAAGTACAGAGCAATTCTGGATCTATCTTATCGGTTGAAGCTTAGGAATGGAGACACCTTGCCATCAGTGAATGATAGCACCACTCTGTCGGCTCCGGCGGGAGCGATAGATCAGTTGGGCCATTCGCTGCAGCGGGTAATCCATGCGTTCGCGGAGGCAGGGGATGACGACAAAATCTTCATGGCAAAGTTTGACATCAAGGATGGTTTCTGGAGATTAGACTGTGAGGAAGGAGAGGAATGGAACTTCGCCTATGTGCTTCCACAAGAGGAAGGGAAGCCAGTGAAGTTAGTGGTACCAACATCTTTGCAAATGGGGTGGGTTGAGTCACCACCGTTTTTCTGTGCAGCAAGTGAGACAGCACGAGATGTGGCAGTAGGATATATGGAGACGAAGGTGGGAAGTCTGGCAGATAACAAGTTTATCAACTATGCAATGGGGGGAGATGACTGCAAGGGGTTGCCAGAAACTAGCAACAGCACGAGGTTACGGTATTTTGTTGATGTCTATGTGGACGATTTCATTCCGATGGCAATTGCAACATCGCAAGAGCAACTCCGCCACGTGGCAAATGCAACAATGGCAGGTATCCATGATGTATTCCCAGCATGTGACAATGATGAGGAAGACCCAATGTCATTGAAAAAGCTGAGAAAGTATGAGGGGCAGTGGGCACTACTGAAGGACATTCTGGGGTTTGACTTCGATGGAGATGAGAAGACAATGATACTCATGAAAGAGAAAAGAGAATTCCTGTTGGCAGTGCTGCACAAGTGGATTAGAGCAGCAAACAACAGTGGCGCAGGTGTTCCATTTGAGGAGTTCGACTCGGTTGTGGCAAAGCTACGTCATGCTTTTATTGCAATGCCAACTGGCAATGCTATGATGACAGACTGCAACAAAGTGCTGCAACTTCGTCCAGAGAGAGTGTATCTTCACAGAAACAAACGGCTGAAGCAATGTATCATGGACAGCAGGACATTGCTGAGGGAAGCTGCTAGCGAACCAACACCGTGCAAGGAATTGGTGATGGGGCCACCGGGTTATGTGGGTGTGAAGGATGCTTCGGTACATGGTGTGGGAGGAATTGTAGTGGGACACGAAAAGGCATGTGTACCAACTGTTTTCAGACTGGAATGGCCAGATGACATCAAAAGGGAAGTCCGGAAGACAAATAGCAACAAAAATGGAAAGCTGACGAATTCGGACTTGGAGTGCGCAGGTCTGCTATTGCTGTGGCTGGTAATGGAGGAAGTGTGCAAGTTGGTACCAGGGGATCATGTGGCTCTATTCAGTGATAACTCCCCAACGGTACACTGGGTGAGACGACTGGCAGCGAAGGGATCACTAGTGGCAGGACAGTTGCTACGGGCTCTGGCATTGAGGATGAAGAAGAAGCATGTGTGCCCACTGACACCACTGCACATAGAAGGAGAAAAGAATGAGATGACAGACATTCCCTCTCGATCCTTTGGCAGCGAGAAGAAATGGCATTGCAAAACAGACGAGGAATTACTAACCCTTTTTAACAATTCTTTCCCTCTTCCCGATCAGAAATCCTGGACGGTCTTCCGGCTCACCTCAGACATATCTATGAGAGTGATTTCCGTGCTGCGGATGCAAGTTTCAGGAATGGAAGAGTGGCGGCGACTACCAGGAGTCGGGAGACATGTTGGAAAAATTGGAGAAGCTACTGCGGACCTCTGGCGGTGGACCCTTACCTACAGGGGGAGTCTCACCAAAAGAGGGCAAGAGTGCTCACAGGGTTCGCAGCAAGAGTGCGAAATGGAGGATATGGTTCGGGGCGAGTTGTCAAGGGTGACACAGTATCAACGTCGCTCTCGGCCATTGGAACGGAGATCGCCATGGTGTGCGGGGACAACCCAATCAAGGCAAAGGGGTCAGAGAAGCTCATACCCAGGTTGGGTCAGACGCTAGATGGGTGGAGGAAAACTGATGGACCGGTTTTGAAGAAGTTGCCGGTGGAGGTAGATGTGGCGGACTTTTTGGTAAAACTGGGATTGCTAGCAGGGGCGTTGGAAAAAACGAAGGCAGTGGGGGATTTGGTGATGATTGCATTTTATTATCTTCTGCGAATTGGAGAGTACACAGGAAAGGCAACAAGGAAGGAAACCAAGCAAACAGTGCAGTTTCGAGTGGGAGATGTTACGCTGTTTGTAAAGAGGGATGGGAAATTGGTTCAGCTGGAGGTGGATGCAACTGACGAAGAGATCATGAGTGCGGATAGTGCAACACTAAAGTTGGATAACCAGAAGAATGGATGGCATGGAGTGTGTGTGAATCATCACCACAATGGAGACGAAATTTTCTCACCGGTAAGAGCACTGGGACGACGAATCATCCACATTCGAAAACATGGAGGTCCAAGGTATAGAGAGTTGGAGCTATCCACAGTGTTTGAAAATGGCAAGAAAGGAGCAGTGTCTGACAAGGACATAAGGACGAGCTTGAAAGGGGCAGCAGCCGAGCTCAACTACCCAAGTCGTGGAATCCCTATCGAAAGGATTGACACACACTCATTACGGTGTGGAGGAGCCAATGCTTTGAGCCTTGCAGGATATTCGGATAGACAGATCCAAAAAATGGGGAGATGGAGGGGGGAGACATTCAAGGAGTACATCAAGGAGCAACTGTCATGCTTCTCAGAAGGCATGTCGAGGAGTATGAGAAAGATGTTTGGTTTCGTGAACATTGAGGGAGGTGCATTCCATGATATCACCAGTACGGTGGTAAACATGGCTTATGAGACGGTGGAGGCATAGTTTTAGTGGGATAAAGGAAGGGAGGCAAGGAGATGGTGCTATCAAGGGATTTTTGGGGTGGAAGAGATGATGGCTTTGGTCATGGGACAATGGAAGGTGGAAATGGACTCAAAGGTGGTGGAAGTGTGGGATGTTGGGAGGGATGTGGGTGGAATTGTTGGTTTAGCATGCTGATATGGGGTGAAAGGTCCGGGAATTGAACATGGGACTTTGGGCATGATGGCTGTGAGCATGGTAACTCTGAGGGCGGATGTGGACTCAATGTGGGAGGAATAGTTGGATGAGGGGATGGATTGTGGGAGGTGGTATTGAGCATGGGAATTCGAGTGGAATGACAGTAGGTACGCTTGCTCGACAATACACGAATACATAAAAATGGACAATACACCATCCATTGGGTAGAAAAAGAGGCACGGGTTTTTGTGACGAGACGCAATCATTTTCGCCGGCCTGGTACAGCTTCCGAATCGCTTCCGTCTCGAGTGAGGTGGGTGGTGCCAAAACCCAGTTTCAGTGTCACACATGGATATACCATGTTGACGGTGGGCAGAGGTTTTCTTCTGGGGTGTGGGGCAAAAAGCAAGGTAGTTTTAGCCCCACAATTTTGGCACCACTCTTTTCTAGTTGTCTCACTTGTCTAAGTAAGTAGTCGTCACAGCAGTGGTGGGTTAGAAGATTGCAATGGTTGTACCCAACAGTGTGTCCTACGGTGAGGTCGCAAGAAGCTAGGTCTAATCCAGAGGATTCGATTGGGGTGATGGACAGACCGAACACGTGGCGCTGATCTCATAGCCATAGGTTTTC
>JALLAY010000203.1:0-18836 GCA_036939635.1 Cyclotella baltica | reverse complement strand
CAGGAAGACCTTCACCCCCTTAAGCTAATCAATTATTTAAATAAGACATATATTGCATAGCACTATTGCATTGTGTTCAATTAGAACTTGGTAATATTGAGGGATTTAGAAGGCTTAGTACATAATAAACCACAAGTCACTGGTCAGTCTAGATAAAATACAGGTTTTGATGAAAATCAAGGATAAATAGGTGTTTTGTGAGTTGTATCAGGCCAGCTCAATGTTCAATTAAAAGCAGCATGTTTAGATTACAAAGTGGGATGAACATATAATCATTTTCAGTGCTTAACATATGAGAAATGTCCAGTCACAAGCTGTCACAGGTCAATTGTGGGTCAGTCATTAGTCGAAAACACAATTTTTGTCCTTAATGTGACCGTAGGTGACCTTCCAGTTGGATTTTTTCGATGAAACTTGGTTTATTCTAATTCTAATGAGTTTGAAAAGACTCCAAGAAAAAATATGTTCGGTGTTATAGTTGTTACCCCCTATTGAGATACATTATAGCGCTTGTCACTTACCATTGATCACTGTCTGTTTTGTTCGCGCTATGATTCGTCGCCTACCTTCGATCCCTTGCCAGTGGAGTTGGCTTCAAATCAATGTTCAAACTGAGAGATTATTACAAAAACAGAAAAAGCAATTATTTAAGCACATATCTCAGTGACAACATCAACCAATTTATGTAACAAATTATAGCAAACTGAATGGTCTAATTTACCTAGATATCATTCAAAACTTTCAACCTTCCAATAGCAGCTTCAATATCACTCATTGACCTACAAGCTGCAAACCTAAGCATATGCTGCCCATCCAAAGATTTACCATAAAAGTTGTCCCCAGGCACACAAGCCACACCCACATTCTCCATCAAATACATTGCTGCATCCATAGGACCCAGTCCCTTAAGCCTCTCAACATTGCTGTAATCAACAAATAAATAATACGATCCCTCTGGAACAATAAGACCAAAACCCACATCCTTCAAAGCCTTTGCCAAAATCTCTATTCTATGTTTGTACCTCACAGGAAGCTCTTTTGTAAAGTATTCAGTGGGAAGGTTTAGATACGCCAAACTTGCATATTGCATGGGATGAGGTGCCATGGCTACCATTTGATCGTGGACTCCACGGTAGGTGTCGGATAGGTGGGGTGGGTGGAGGCACCATCCCAATCTTTCATTGATATTCGTATGAGCATGAGAGTAGGAGCATGGGCAATAAACCACTTTGCGAAGTTATGTTCTTACCTCCAGCCAGTTGCAGAAGCTGACTTTCCCAGTGAATTGCAAACAAGAGTCCAATTAGCTGCTTCTGGAAACATTTTAGGTATTAGTGTGTGCTTGGTACCTTTGTAACACACTGGAAAGTGCAACAATAGAAATGCAAGTAAGTAAATTGCTTCAATCTTTCAACTTTCTAAAGAAAATAATGTCAGATTTGTTGCAAACTTACTGTGCTCATAAATCTCATCAGTAATAATATAAACCTCGTTCTCCACACAAAGCTCCACAATCTTCTTTATATCCTCAACATCAAAAACCTTTCCCGTAGGATTATGTGGAGTATTCAAAACCAATGCTTTAGCACCAGCAATAGCCTCTTTCAACTCATCCTCGTCATACTTCCAAATACCTTCTTCATAATCTGGTTTCAATGTAACGTAAGTGGGATCCAAATAAAATATCCCACACTGACTCGGATACAGTTCATGAAACGGTTCAAATATAACTACTTTGTCACCTGGACTGCCGACGGTACGAAGTGCTGTGGCTACTGCTTCTGTTGCTCCGAGTGTTAGTGTTATATCATCAGGAGAAACAGTGTAATGATACAATCTTTGGTAGTACTGGGAAACAGCATGGCGAGCATCCGGTCGACCCATTGGTGGACTGTATTGATTAAGTTCATCTGTTTTAGAATGTCCATTTTCTGGCTCGTTTAGTGACGCCAAAAGTGAAGTAGTCAACTCTTCTTCAGTGGCTTGCGTAAGCCTCGTCTCTTCATCACTGCTACAAACATTTCCAGACAAGACGGCTTGGGCCAAAGCCAAACGAACTTTACGCGGGGGTGGTTCGTTGGGGAAACCTTGGGAGAGGTTGACGGCTTTGTATTGAAGTGCTAGGCGGGTCATTTTACGAATGACGGATTCTTGAACCTTTGGCTGTGACGATTGCAAGGGTGGTTCGGAAGACATGTTGGCGTTGGAATGGGAGGAGAAGAGGTTTGTGAGGGGTGGTTTTGTGGTTATTAGATGGGACGTTAGAAGGGCTACCGCACTTCTTTTGGGGGCTATGAATGCTATCATGCGATACTACGGCTGACGTCTGATGGTCTTATGGTGCTTTTTGCCCTGTTTGGACTGAGGTTGTTTGTGGACAGGAGGTGAGTTGTTATCTGTTGTTACTATGATTGAATGTGGAATGGAATGAGGGTGAGCGGTGAGCGGTGAGCGGTTCGTTCGGTTGTTGTAGCTATTGCTATCTATGATCTACCTACAACTCCATAGTTTTATTTCGAAGATCTTCGGGAATATCATGTATGTGTAAAATCTTGATAATGATAAAAAATGTCATGGGTAAATCATATCTTTTCCATCAACCAACATGAGACGCCTATGTATCAAGACCAAGACACCCAACAACGACCGTGAAACATCCAAAGATTGCACAATCAATGTCCCGAAACCAACAATTGTGGCAACTTCATCTGTTGTGGGTTTGTGTTTGTGTGAGTGATGACTATGATGATGACGACGACATTTCAAAGTTTGCTAAATATCAATATTGTAGAAAAATTTCTGCATAGAAAATAGAGAGAGAGTGCTTAGAACATATATTACGTTGCTTTTCTCACGCAAATGAACCTGCGGAGGTTACAATATACCTATTTACATCCATCTAATCTGAGCATGATTACAACGGATTTGGTGGACTTAGACCCACATGGCCTAGACGTTCACGGGCAAAACGACCCAAACCACCACCACCACGAGAGACCGAATCTTTCTGTTTCTCCTTCATATTTTCATCTTTCTTGAACAATGGCGACATACTCGGTCCAGGGTAGGGGTATGACTTGACATTGACAGAATGCCATCCTTCCAGTGGGGGTTCGGGTTGATCTTCGTTGCGGATGGAATAGTAAAAATCCACATGTGCTGTAGTGTGATCAGTAATTAGAGACGAACGTGCATCAATGAGGTGAAGATAGAAAATTGATGATTAAACACGAAAGGAAACTCACATTCGTCATCTGCACTTGAAATATACCACTTTCGTTGGTCATTCTCTCGAACTGAGCGATGTATTGTGAATATCTTTTCTTTTACCATCCAAAATTGTCAATTTTATGTACTTTTCTGCTCCGTCAAAAAGGCCAAACAATCTGTACGTGCCATTCACTTCTGGCATGCCACATCCTTCCACCTTAATCTCTTTCGATTCCAATACGGACATCTTCTGCTTCAAAAGCTCCAAAGAAATGTTATCCTCTCTTTGCTTGTCAACAACCTGGTTTATTACTGTGACAAAGCGCGATATTGCATTTTGCGATATTCGAAGATCATGATTGGATAACTCCAACTTGGTCTGCGTCGTGGCCAACTGTTGCTTCAATGTGGCAATGGTGCTATTGTATGAGCTTTGCATCAAAGTTAAATGGCGGAGGACCCCGTCTCCAGAAAGATGGCCCTTCATATCCTTGCGACGACATGTATGATCGCAGCCCTCGAGAGTGCATGGAATAATTTTGAATTCACACGCNTACAGTTTAAATGTCAAGCTTATCTATTTCTCTACATGGTTGTAGACTGGCCTATTTTAACAGATAGAATTGCCACAGTTACCAATTTTGGCGGCCAAAATCACTGCCATCTACTGCACAAATGAGTAATAATTTGGTTTTCTCACATAAGAGGCTTAATAAGTTTAGTTTATGTCCAGCCCTCAAGGGACAATTTTGGTGTCCTCTTAAGAGAGGCCTCAGTTTTAGGGGCTTATCAATATTCAAGCGCGACAGACAAATTTGGTCGTTGTTGCACGAAGATATGGTGTTCGAAACCCAACATGGGTGTTCCCAACACAAATGGGGCTGTTTCGAGTTGATGTTATAATATTCCAAGTTCCAGCCCTTAATGGACAATTTTGGTGTCTCATTAGTCGTTAGGGGCTTATCAAGTTCCAATACACACTGGCCTAACGTGTCTATAAAGTTTCGCTGGAAATGGACAACGAATAGAAATGGAATCGAAGAACGAATAGGAATGGGATGACCCGAATGGGACAGGTGAAATGGAACGAAGAACGAATAGGAATGGAATCGAAGAACGAATAGGAATGGGATGACCCGAAACGTAAGCAAACGAATTCAGTCAGAAGAATACAGGCCTGTCACGATTCGGATACAAATAAACTCAAAAGGTAGATTAATTTTTGTGCTGTAATTACGGAATGAGATGGTGATTTATACTTCTGAATGCCAAAAGTGAAAAAGTTCGGATACAAATAAACTCAAAAGGTAGATTAATTTTTGTGCTGCAATTACGAAATGAGATGGTGATTTATACTTATGAATGCCAAAAGTGAAAAAGAGGTGTCTTGGAAGTGATCCGGATCCGCCTGAAAATTGAGGTCAGTAAACATAAGACAACTGAGATTTAAAAAATCTCGATTCCAAATTAATTTAAAAAGATAGCTACACAGTGATCTGGCAAGGGTAAAATTTTGCCCATATATTTACTTGATTCATCAACACATGCGTTGTTTTGTGATGAGTGACTTTGTCGGACTTCTCATCTTTCTTTTGCATCTTGAATTCAATTGTAACGCTGCCTGTGTATTCGAGCATAGGGCCGTTGTGATTTAGGATTTTCCCTTTTCTTCTGAAGCAAATATAGTTACATCTAACAATATCTGTTCTTTTCTTTTCACATTGGGGTACTTTTAGATATTCACAGGATCACATGCAAAAATAAATGGCACCAATGGCGAGTTGACTTGTTGCTTTTTGTGTTTCACTGAATTGTAATGTTGTCATTTCAATAAGAACACGCAATGGCAATACTGCCTGTTGTTTCTCCGCAGGATCTTTGTTTCTAAATGATCTGTAAAGACGTTGTAGAAGTCGGCTAAACTCGCCGTCGTCATCTCTTGCTGGATTTGGCTATCCGTTATCCCTGAAGGTTGATACCAATTTGGAAATGATTCCTCTGATTGTGCTTTCGGTCGAAGAATCAAAAGCCTTGCTCGAAAATCTGGCTTGCAGAGCCAAGGCAAACACTCCAACAAGTTTGACTCTGCCTCCTCTCGAGATGCTTTCAAGGAAGAAGTCTTCATTGATTCCAAATGATCGGCAATAGACTTCCCATCTGCACCAGGACCTAGCTTGGTCCTTGAGTGTCTTTCCTGTAACTGCTCCTTCGCGGGCAGTTTCTGCAGCAGAGAGGTCAACCAGGAGACGATCTCATTGGGCACAGGGAAAATTTCGTGATGCTCGGGCATCTGTTCAGGTACAAAATGATACAAGATTTTTGTGAGTTCCTCGTCTGATCTGTTGTTATCTCTAGTTAATGCATCCAAGACCACGTTCAATTTGCCTCTAAACCATTCGCTTAAATGCCTCAATATATTCAATGCACATTTCGGCAAATTTTCTGCAGACTTCAATCCTTACTTCTGCTTCAATAGGATCGATATTGGTGCCTTCCGGGTCAGTATCGGAGTTTGATTTTTGGGCCCATCCTTCTGACGTTGAGCTATCCGTAATGCTAAGGATGCAGCTGCCTGGTTCGATGTTGCCTCTGATCATATCTATCCACAGTGTAATTATGCTCGTAATGTGCTCCAGAAAAGATTATTTGACGCTTGGAACAACTAGTCTGCTGGGAGGTAGAGTCGTCATGCTTTGCCTTTGCCACTGTACCCACCTAGTCCATGTTGGCATGAGTCTGATTGGTAGACTCTGTCTGGGAGGACATTGGCAAGTTGATTTGAATTTAGGCTGATTTCTCCATGAAGATACAAAATTTAGGAATGGAAATATTCGGCGGAAGAAAACTCTATTTGTTCGATGCAAGGACAGAATCATGGACGTGTTTGAGCCACAAGGACAGTTGAGTATAAGGTGGAGCAAAATCATCGGCGAGGTAGACTATGAGTACTTTGGGGTACCATGCTCAGTCCATGAAGGACACCAGGATACTGTAGCTATTAAAGCTCTGTGTGCAGAACTACAGACTCTGACACTACCAGAAACTCTTCGAGGTGCTAGAACAATGGGACTACGGGTGGCTATGGAAGAATTTAATGCTGGTAGGAACAGACGACTGGATAATTGAGGCTATTCGAGAAAGCTCATGTATTGCAGTCACAGATGGGTCTTATATTCCAGAATTGTCGACAAAAGTGTGCTCTTGTGTATTTGTACTTGAATGTACAAAAGACAGAGGACGAATCTTTGGATCACTGCCGGAAAGTTCAATGAAAGTGAAGGTGTGTACATACAGAGGAAAGTTGTTGGGCCTCCTTGCGATACATCTTATACTGCTGGCAGTGAACAAGATTCACATTACACTCCCAGGTGTGACAAAAATATACTCTGACTGCCTACGAGCTCAACGGAAAGTAACTGCCTTACCAGACAACAGATTGCCGTCTGACTGTATCCGGACGTTCTTAAGATACTTATGATACACAGCAGCAATCTCTCCTTCGATTGTGAAAATCTACACGCAGAGGCGCACCAGGATGACTTAAAAAGTTACCGTCAATTATCCAGACCGGCACAATTAAACTTTTGTATGGATACTGATGCCAAGAATGTTCTGTGGGACCTATTAGGTGAACAACCACCTAATCGAGAATTGCTACCCTTGGAATCAGTAAGAGTGTTCATTGGTACGGAAAAGATGACCTCTGATGCAGAAGACTACCTCAGATTTTGGTGTCAACAGATCTCAGCAAGAGAGATAATGGCTGCAAAAAAAAGTAAAGTAGGCTCTGACTAAAGATCAATTCGATGAGGTAGACTGGGTCTCAGTGTATGCAGCGCTATTGGATGTGCCAAGCATGTTTCAGCTGTGGGCATGTAGACAGGTGCTGAATATTGCCAACAGAAATGAGATGCAAGCAAGATACGCATCTGGACATGATACATTGTGCCCCAGTTGTCAGGCAAAATAGAAATATGTCAACACGTGCTGATCTGCAAGGAAGAAGGCAGAGTGGACCTCCTTCACAGCTCAGTCGAGTTAGTAGGCACATGGATGAAGGATTGTGGAACAAAACCTAAGCTACAATCATATCTTTTAGCTTATGCACATAGGAGAGGTGGAACAACAATGGGCGAAATAGTCGGATGTGATTAAGATTCTTACATGAAACTGGAAATATCGATGGATATAATTGGGTGAAGGAGAATTATGGAAAGGATGATCTCAAAGGGAGTCCTGGAGATACAAAAGTGGTCCATGGTAAAGGGAAACAGAACAATCTCATTTAAAAGAAGGGGCACTGAGCTTGTAACAAAACTGCTCGAGGCGACACATGAGCAGTGGCTGTACAAGAATGTACACGCGCACGATTCAATTGTAGGGGACCTGGTGTCATGGAGAAAAGAGGAGATAAGAAAAGCAGTGCTAGATCAAATGGAACTAGGGAGAGAGGAACTAGCGGAAGAAGACTGATATCTACTGGAAATCAATCTGGATGAACTAGAATTTAGTTCAGGGGAGGATCAAACGTATTGGCTGCTGGCTCCATTATTGCGTCAACGGCCCCAGCTCAATGTGTCCTATTTTTGTTCTTTGTCTTGAGCATACCATAAAATAGGAACCCTGAATCAAATATTCAGACAGTGTTTGATTCAATTGACAATGGAAATAAATGAAATAAATCAATTCGTTTGAATTCACAATTGAACCAAATATCAAGTAAATAGATGACATTTAATTCTGATGACAATTGAAACTTGTTGTACAGTAGCAGATTCACCATGGTGGTTTGGTATTTATGCAGGCGGTCAATGGGGCACGTGAGCAGAGCTCATGTTTTTACAGCTACAACTGCAAATAATATGTGTGAAACACAAGATTTTATCTAGTAACATCTATTAAAATTGCGTCAATTCTCTTACCTTGCACTCTAGACACCTAAGTTCATGCTACATAAGATCTCGCTTAACATGAGTGAAGTAGCCAGTAGTTTGTAACATTGGATAGAGCTGCTTCTTGGCTTTCCAAATCATTCAGGATAACTTTTAACTCAAAAAGCTCTAGTGAAAAAGTAATACCTATTTAACTGATGCTACTTAAAGGTGTTAGCTGAATTCCTGTTATGTCAATTTTCACTCTGTTACTGTTCTCTTAATTTAGCACAAGATCAACAATATACTACTCATCTTTAATCATCCAATACAAAATCACTGGGTATCATATCTTACTCAAATTTCAGATATTAATCAACATCTCAAATCAATACTTCAAGAGGCAAACCTAAAACCAGATCAACAATCACTCAAAGCTTCAAGGAAGCAAATCCAATGATAACCTTTTTTCTATGGTATTTGTATGGATTTTCCAAATGTTCTGTTAGGTCGGGAATTCCTTTTAATGATACATTTGACCACACCCCACTATCTTCAAGTTCAAGTGCATAAGAAATAACGGCAGGATACCTGATCATGACATGAAGGGCCAACAGCCGACCACCATGCTCTATTGCAAGATATTCCATGTCATAGACACTGGAAACTGGAGAAGTCTCGGTCCATAACTGTACATCCTCATGAAAAACGAAACAAGTCCAGATCTGTCTCGCCAATGATTTCCCAATGATATGAAATTTCCCATTTACAACGGCACCAGAAATCGCGCCTAATGATTCTGGCAGGGGAGGACCCTCCTCCCAGCATTTTAATGCTATATCATAGATTTGAAAATGCCTTGACCAGTAGTCAGGATTTTTAGTAGCAATATGATTTGCACCTCCAGCAACATATATTTTCCCACTAACAACCCCGGCAGCTGCACGATTGACTGCATGGGGCAAGTGTGGCAAATCATTCCATTTTCCAACTTGAGGGTCGAAAATTACAACCGATGAAGTAACTTTTTGTGTATCCCAATTATGGCCACCAGCAACAATTGTGCATTTCCCAACATGCACAACAGATGGCCACTGCCGTGCTACAGGATATGGTGGAAGGCTAGTATGCACACCGTCAACAAAACATAGTTTACTCGAGCAAGTATTATATTTGTTTCCCATCAAAAGGATTGAACTTCTAGTGGAATCAGTGGTGCAAACCGTGGGAGCGCGAATGCCAGGGAACTGAAATGGACAGATGCTGGTTGCCAACGTAGTTTGACGCCATCGCCCATCAAGGAGTACCCAGACATGACGGACCTTTTGTGTATATGGGTGTTCTGCATAGGCTACGATAACATTCTCTGCAAAGCCTCCATTAAGACGAAATTCCCGAAATTCTTCAGAATCGATGATTGATTTGAAATGCTTGCATGTGAGACTAGGCTGCCACGGCAAATCATTGGATTCCATGCAAGAACTTTTGAGATGATGTCGTTGGGAAGAAGTTCCATTCTGAGAAAGGCGATGAATGATGTGATATGTCAGCTGGACCGGTTTGTTGAAATTATGAGATGAAATGCATCGGATGAAGGATGAGCACCACTGCACGACTGTCCAGCCACAGGGCACTTTCCCTTAAGACTTCAATCTCAGAACTAATCCGACCACGCAAAACCTCTCTCAGACGCATGGAACTGTCACCGTCGAGCATTGCCCAAAATCGTTTTATCAGTGATCAGTGATGTGTTATAGCTGGACGGGTTTGCTGAAATTATGAGACGAAGGCATAGGATGAGAAGGAAA
This sequence comes from Cyclotella baltica, assembly GCA_036939635.1. Classification (NCBI taxonomy): domain Eukaryota; phylum Bacillariophyta; class Thalassiosirophyceae; order Thalassiosirales; family Thalassiosiraceae; genus Cyclotella; species Cyclotella baltica. The sequence goes on along the minus strand of JALLAY010000203.1, from coordinate 8,947 downwards.
AGCATCACTGCCCATGACTGTCCTGCCACAGGACACTTTTCCTTGCGAATTCAAGCTTAGAGCTAATCCGACCATGGAAATCGACGCTTGAAACTGCGTCACCGTTCACCCCTTCACATTGCCCAAAATCGTTCTATCATTTGCTTTAGATTCCCGTCGAACAGACTCGAAGAAGTAGAAGTCGCCCATCCACCCGTTGAACAGGAGTCCAAACAGGAGGCCACATGTTGTCGTCCAGCCACGAATGCTGATGATGATGTGAAGGTCACAAATCGGATATTGTACCTTTCCATGTTGTATTTCAAATGAAAGATAATTCATTTACTGATAGATAAGTTTAATTAAATTAAATAAATACAAAGGTACATGTGCCACGCTCCCGCCATAACACATTTGAATGAACTACCACCGCCTTAAAACACTGCCCCAACTGATCCACACAACTCTAGACAACCACAACCTACCACAACTCACGCGGCTCGCAACCACTGCCGGCCGGAGGAGAAGGAGTCTTCCATATCCATATCAGATGGATGACTCAAAAATCAACACCGCCATCCTATGCCAAAAAGGCCTCCTGACCTGGGCATGCATAGGCGACGTCCTTAATCCCTCCAAGCCAGCACACAACGTTGCCACTTCCATCGAAAACCAAGGACGCATTCTCTACCGAGTCTCTCCCACCATCGATCCCAAAGATGCATCTTCAAAGAGACGACTGTACAAAAATTTTACTGATATTCCTCCAAATATAACGATTGATGCGGTAAATCTATGTGTACATTATCGGATTGGAATGATTGTTTTAGATGAAATGAAGAAGCGTGGTATTCAGTATTGTTTCATGCAGCCGGGTGCTGATCATGTGGAGCTGATTGCAAAAGCAGAGGAACTGGGAATAATTTACCAACGGGGGTGTTTGATTGTTTCTCCTTTGATGGAGTTGGATGAAGATGAGAAAATGTTGGTTGAGAAGAGATTAAAGGAGATTGATTCTGGTTGTGCTTGCTATATTCTTTGATGACAATATCGTTGCACTTATTTGCTTATACTTTTGCACTGATCATTTGATGAGCATCCAGATTCAACATGTGAAGTAATGCTAATGAAGCTAGTACAAATCAATCAGCCCTCGGCAAAAACGTAAGTATCGTACTTTGTACTTTTAGTATCAAAAAAACAAAAATATGAGTCGAAAGATTAAACGCATTCCTACGTAAATTTCGTACCCCAATTTATGGTGAAAATGCCACGTGGATGTATCTAAGGCCACGTGATTGGTGTCATCTAAGCCTGTTATTGTAGGAGATTGTTAGTCGATAACTAATACCTTTAGCGTACTTTACCCAAAAGTATAACCTATTCCAACTTTCTTATTACATCCCACGTAACCAACCATTCCACTCCATCACCTTCCATCACCCATCATATCAGTTTCAATAGTTTCTATCATCATCCGCCATCCACTTCATCCAAGCTTCATCATATCAGACAAATATAACGCTGGATGGACGACTGCAAAGTAAAGTAGCAGAAGATGAGGCGGTATTATTTCGGTTGGGTACTTCCCTTCATTGTGTTGACAACTCTTGCATCCAAGGTCACATCATTCATCACACCGAACAATGGCTCAATCAAAATTACAACAGTTCAGCATAAATCTGCGTCGTCACTAAACATGTCACCAGATACAGGCAGAAAACTAGCAACAATGGGAAGAATCCCGTGGAAGAAACTCCGTCTTAACAAAAGCCAAGGACGTGAGATAATCTCCGCCATTCGATTAGAAACTCATCCTCTAGATTTATCACTCATGTTCATACTGGCATTCTTCAGTGAAAAGATTGGTAAATTTCTATTCCACAATTTTTCCAAACGACTCGGGAGCAAACACGAAACATACGATAAAAGCACCACGAAGAAGGTAGATGAAAATCTAGGCCAAGCTGGAAAATTAGGATTAATTTGTTTCCTACTAGATGTACTCGAAATAGTGCTGGAGGTTGCGGGGATTAAAACAAAAAAGACTGAATTCAGTACTCCCGCGGCACGATTGTTGTTTGCAACGTGGGTAGCGTTTCGGGCTAGGTTGTATAAAAGACATTTCTTTGAGGCGGCGTTTGATTATGCTAGTCAGATTGGTCCGAAGCCGATTAAGAAGGTTGATATTGTTGACAAGGTGAGTATCGTAAGTTGACCGTTTTATGTTCTACTTTTGATTCTCCGATTCAACTCAAATGAATATAAATATGTTTCAATGAAAGGTTACGGACTTTTTCCTATTTGCGGTCCTCGCTTTCATATGGATTGATATTCTACATATCAAAAGGGGAAATGCTTTGTCTTCAGTATTTGCATTGGGCGGGGCAGGTACTCTTGCGCTCACGTTGGCATTGCAAGATATAACGAAGCGTGCGCTTAATGGCTTGGCTATTTCGACATCTGATTTATTTAATGAAGGAGACAAGATTATTCTTGGTGATGGTGAGTGAGCCAATCCGCCAATTTATTTTTAGTGCTTGACTCTAAACTTGCAGCATTGTCTCTTATTAATAAGGAACTTATGGCACTGTGCTTAGTGTTGGCTGGCTGAGCACTGAAATGAGAGGTAAGATCCATTCTTATTTGGATTATAATATGTTTCGGTTGCACTTCTACTTGCCACAGCTAATCCCCTACATATCATATCCATTTTGTAAAGCCGATGATGAAGTAGTCATAAACATACCAAACTCTCAACTCTCAAATATTCGCGTGAGCAATCTGTCCACCATGAAAATAAGTCAGTATAGACAAAAAATCTATTTCAATTACAACTATGTGGATGACATTCCTGAATTGGTGAAGGAAATCAAAAAAGAAATTGCTGAATCCTGTGACAGGGTTATCACTGACGGATCTAAAACTTTTCGGGTCACTTGGACGGGGTACAATCCAGCTGGCCTTGAGGTTGTTGTGAAATGCAAAATAAGGGCGCCATTGAAGAGTAATGCTTATCATGAGGCAAGGCAGGATGTTGTCGAGGCGATTGCTCGGGCAGTAAGAAGAAAGGGTGTAAATTTTGCTCCTCCTTATGAAGTGGTGCTCATGGGAGAAGACATGAAACGTTTTGAAGTATAGTTATTTGATAAATTCCAAAGTCGAAGTTGACTATAACTCTGAAATGAATTGAACCCAAATAAAGTTCGCTGCCCCACATGTGTCTGTTTAAACTACCACATATTCCTTACTTCATTCATTTGATGTGCACTGAGTAATGAAACAAATGTATTTATCAGAAGCACTTATTATGAATCATTGTTCTGTTTGTATCTTAAGATATATGGTACTTGCCACGGACTGCAAAAATCTATTGCAATTACTGGATGAGAATCTCTGTTCATCCATCAACATAAGTTACTTGAGAGAACTTGGTTTAATCTTCATCACAATGAGTCAGAGCCAATAAAACATGGCAATATCAACACTACTCTATTTAGTTTTACACACAAAATTGAGGTAGAGGGAAGAGAGGAGAGGGATGTAAAAAGAAAGAAAACATAGATCTGGTTCTTTTAGTATTTTGTTAGCCAGCCTGGATCAAGTTGTTACGTGAATTTTGTCGGGTCATCAATCCTGGTTGCATGGGTCTCAGACAATTCTCTGATAAATTGATTGAAATTTCATAGGAGAATCAAAAGATTGACAGCTGCAGTTGCCACTGATATTCATTTTGATGATTAATAAAAAACCTGGACACCATGTTTACCTGCATGATAGGTTGAGGTGACAGTATATTAGAGTCATTTCTTAAGACAGCACATTAAGAGACATTCCTTTTACATAACAAACAAACAGTGCAGATATTTTGTTCATAACGTTTCTTGTATTGACAACCAACGTCCAAGTCACAACACTTTAACACCTTCCTATCAACATCACAAGGCATACAGCATGTTGTAAGAGAACTCTTCATGCCTACTTTCTTATGGTACCAATATTTTGATTATATCAAACATTTTATATATTCAGCGTCATACATCTCCTTGGTAAATAACCCAGCAACTGTATATCAAACTGATGGGGAATTGGTTGCAATTTGATCCATAAATGACAGTTGTTTGGAGATCAGTACTTCATGGTCCACAATTTTATCAGTTATTTACAGAGTGTCAATTAGCATCAATATTTAAGCATTTTATATTTATCTTTGTGTGAAAAGATACAAGCTAAACATATTTCCACCACAGTCAGAATTGAGCGATATTCTGTTAATGATGTGTACAAGTATGCACCAGCTTTGTATCCAGTGTGTGCCAATTCAATGTGCGGGATATACTGAAGTTGATAGACGGGAGCAGAACGAGTGAGTAATACTAGTGTTCAATTGACGACAATGAATGAACTAAGTAATTTATGAGCTGATTCTAATGGCACATTAATGGTTCTGTTCATGAGGCTGCTGCTGCTGAGTCAGTATGGGTTCTACGTGGAGGTGATCGTGAGGTGCCTACACGTCTCAACTTGGTAATGGATATTGGCGTTTAAAGGTAATGTTCTTGCCCGATTTGACACTGATATCAGAGATTGTGAATCATTATCAGGGCGAGAAAACAAAAAATATTTTATTTGTGGGAAATATGTACCTAGTCAATTAGAAACTTGGAGCTATGCATCAGATCAAATTTTGCTGTAGTAAATGGTCAATTCCCATTTAAGACAGTTTTGCTTCCAGATCGGATTCATTGGATATCACATGATATCAGAGTTGTAATCTCGTGAAATTGGGGGTGTATTGCAATGTAAGTGTTTTACTAAGGAGACTGCAGCTCTGGAAACGTCTTTCCAACCTCTGGCACAAATTTTCAAAACTCAAAAACCAATGCTTGATCATTGCTAAATTTTCAACCTTGATAATGATTTTTGTTCCCAAATATTACTAAAATAAGTACTATGACTACTTTCACCGCTCACCAAACCCTCAGAGCTACTTAGCAGTGTGTTGCTGGAGCGGCAATCGTTTTTTATCTGATATTAGCCATATGAATAGGATATTCCAAAGCACGTTACGGGTTTTCAATGTTTTGGTGCATCACTGGACCTCTCAACTCTCAGAACCATCAATCTACCGCCAACCTGCACCTGGAAATCCAAACCTCTAAAAGCCGAACCCAAGATTCCTTCCAAGGTCAACCCGTGATTGTTTTTGAAATTCCAGGTGACACACTACAGGCCTGACTGGACACCAGCTCCAGCTCCTGCGACTGGCAAGGATTGCTCCAATGCTGTCACTTTTGCAAATATGGCTAATACAAGCAAAAATTCCAATGATAAATCAGTTATCAGTCCATACAATGTTAATGCCAATCAGGTCTCCCTATTGCCTCCCTTTTTAGTCAGCAGTCAAAATTTTAGACAGTGAGACTCTTGGCTCTCACCAACGCCTCTCCTTTATTCAAGCCCAAGTTCTATTTTGTGTCTTCTGGATGACTTTGGTTTTCTCTTTTGTTTTTGTCTTGTTCCTATGGCCGTGTATAAAAGAATACTCTCCAGTTTCTGTCATTGAGCCTCACATAGTTCTACCGGCACGACCACCTTCAGCATAGAATCCTGTCGGCCATGGTTTACTCTCCCAAATATATCTTGTCCATCTCGTTTACTAACTTGCTTCCTTGCTTCATAGGTGGTTTATGAAAGGTCATTTCTTGATACCTGTCACTGAGCCAAGCATTCACCCTTCACTGTGCCCTCTTCAAACTTTGGCTGCATCTTTGGTATGCCCCGCTATCTGGTGCTACAACAATGATAGTTTCAAAGAGAGCATGAATACAAGGTCATTTCTTGATACCTGCCACTGAGCCAAGCAATCACCCTTCGCCATGCCCTCCTCAAACTTGGGCTGAATCTTTGGCATAATCCACTATCTGGTGCTACAACAATGACAGTTTTAGAGGGAGCATGAATACATGCTCCAGAGAAAGTGCATTCTATGCTTCTTTTTGTTGATTATTTAGCTTGATGGGACCTATAGTTCTATACAGCCAATGTGCATCAATGTAGTGGACAATATCAACAGAGAGTATAGGAGTAATATTTCTCCAATCAGAGGGGGCAGGTATAAGATATGTTTTATGTGTGTCGTAAAAAAGAGTTTGTTTTATTTTAACAGACACAATCATGGGGGTTTTGCTATTGAATTCACTCTTGTATGATTCGAAGTCTCTGTTTCTTGCTGGCGAAGTCGTTCTGTGTGCAACAAAGCTCTAAAATATTCTCAAAATTTTCATGCAAAGCCCTCTTGTTTATTGCTGATCATGTCCTCATCATCTCTGCTGGGACTTCTTAACCATCCTCTCAATTATTCTTACAAGTAAGCATATTTACAACACTGAGATGCAGTATCATTGGATAGATCTGCTTCTTGGCTTTCCAAAAAAAGTTTGGTCTTGTATTATAGGATCAATGTTGTGGCCATTACTGGAATTTGGCAGCAATGAGTACATATTTGAAATGATGCAGTGGCTGAATGAAAAGGGATCTGGGCTTAACATATCTGTCCATTTTATATCTTCTTTTACACTAGCTGTTGACTTTCTTAAGGAATCCTCACATCATATGCTTCGTTTGATTCAATCAAGCACAACTGAAGCAACCGTTTTAATAAAGGGATTTAGTAGCTGAGGTGCTCTTCTCGAATCAGTAAATGTAATTCCAGAGATCTCAGACCATTCTCCGTTATTTTCAAGTTGAAGTGCCCCTGGAGCTCCAGGAATGGGATGTCCACCAAAGTAATTGATCTGGAAGGCAATGAGCTGACCGTTATAGTTGACAATACTATACTTCAGACCTACACCGACAAAAGCACTACATTCACAAATTGGAGCAGTTTCTGTCCATTCAAATTCTTCCTTATTGAAGATAAAACATATGAATTTGTTCCTGGAACTTGACCACCCAATAAAATGGAATTCTTCATTTGCCACAGCACAAGAAGAGTTGATCAATAGATCTGGCATTGGAGGACCAACCTCCCAACTCTTTGACACCACATCATATATTTGTAATGTGCTCAAATGATTATCATCACCATCCATACCACCAGCAACGTAGATGCTGTTACCAACAGCACCAGCAACTGCATCACAAACTGCACATGGCATTGGTGGTAATTCAGTCCATGTTCCGGTCTCATGGTCAAACATTTCAACTGCAGAGACGCATTCATCAACATTTTTATCAAATCCACCTGCAACAATTGTGTAGTTTTCAAAATGGCAAACAGCTGGGTAATCTCTAACTTGATGGCATGGTGGGAGACTGTTCCACTCACCATCCATTATTCGCATTTTTTGAGTAGTGCCATTATTGCCCATAAAGTGCAACGAGTCTTCCATAGAAGTGATAGTGGTAGAAGATACAATGTCAGAGAAAACAATACTGGGAGATGTTCTAATCGGAATTGGGCGCCATCTTCCGTCAAGGAGCCCCCATATTTCGAGGTCTCTATCAACCCAATTGTTGAATTCGTTGACACAGACCACAAGGATGTTTTCTACAAAACCACCTGCGAGACGAACCTGTCGAAAATTATCTGAATTGATTACACACTTCATCTGCTTGCATGTCAGACGGAGATTGCCATGGCAAGTAATCGGAGTCCATGCAAGAACTTTAGTGATGAGTTCGTCTGGAAGAAGTTTTGTTATCATGGTCAGCTGCTTGTTTTAGAAATGGCGGTGTTTGTGCGTGAGGAAGAAGGGAAAACTGGATTGATTGTGAAAAATCATTCCATTTCATTGGTCCACGTGAAAATTTCACCTCCTTGCTCGATCATCTCACACTGTAGTCCGAAAATTTCATGCCTCCCGGACTCCTACATAATGTTCTTTCGATATACTTAATTCCCACCTCAATCTGAAATCGGAATGAAGCGAGTCTATTTATTATCTCTCTTTGGATAACAATGATTATCTGATCGATAGGTAGATACTTTGACAAATGGATGGCAGTCTCGTTTTAATCCGATATCCGATCCGAAAAGGATAGACCGACGAACTTTCATTATTTTGACTTCGGATGGACGTAATCGCGTAGCCCAGCAACAAAGGGAAAAAAATGTTTTTTTTCGTTTCCCCTATTTTTCTGTGAAGTTTTTGAATTTTTAAAAATCCATAAAAATCCATAAAAGTCAATGAAAGTCCATAAAGTCCATAAAAGTCAATAAAAATCAATAAAAGTCAATAAAAGTCCATAAAAGTCAATAAAAGTCCATAAAAGTCAATAAAAATCAATAAAAGTCAATAAAAATCAATAAAAGTCAATAAAATAGCCAATAAAAATAGTCAATAAAAATAGTCAAAAAATGTGGGCAAAAACAATGAAAAGTGGGCCAATCTAGTGGGCAACAGCGCAATTTCAACTCATGAGAGCACAAAAAAACCAAACCACTATCGATGTGTTCGGTGCCGCCGACAAACGAACGGCAATCACTTCAAATTTGAAACTAGTGAAGTAATTAACATTATTTATTGATCTAAGTTAGTTTATTATACTGTATTTTATGTTTGTATTTAATCTTCTTTTGTCTGTGCGATAACCGCAACCATCCGTGGCGGTTGATGTGGTCAATGGCTGTCTAGATTTGGCAGCCGTGGCCAGTTGCAGCGAGCGACCGTTGTGAACAATCAAAGAATGATTGTATTTTTTTTCAGCCGCGGCTTCCCCAGCGATACCGGCGGTCGAATGATGCATAATCCATTCGACCGAAACATCTCGCATACGCAGTAGATCTCGGAACGCGACCGTGAGCTGCTGGGTATGTGAGTTGTTCTGTGGCGACGACCGAAACATGATAAGCAACATTTGGATGTTGCTGATCATGTAGGTTGGTTGGCGTAGCTCAAAGCAACGCCAAAGCCGAAATCAAGCCATCGTAGTTTATTGTAGTGATTGTCAATCCGATGCATGG
>JALLAY010000202.1:0-18977 GCA_036939635.1 Cyclotella baltica | reverse complement strand
CGCTCTTCCGATCTGTCCATCCAATATCAAAAGTTGGTTCGATGATCAAACCAAGTTTGAACAATTTGAACTGTCTTTTGTTTTTCAACTTTTGTAGGAAGAGTTGGTATTGTTTTGGATGGACGAGGTTGAAATACCATGTAAGATGGCATTTAAAGGTCACCAACAAGTATGAAGCGCCCGGGGATTGAATCAAATTTGGAACTTTGTCCTGGTACTTACTTAATCCCAACCTGACAAAGGGAAGCACAAACCTCATTGTTAGTTTTAATCTTTTTAGAGGTCATGAGATCTGAGAAGGAGAACTACATTTTCCAAATTAATTGTCTTTTATTTTGGTGCCGTATTATCATCAATCTCAATCCATCTTTGAGATAATATCGACGAACTTTAGATAATAACGCAACCATGGAGATAATTGCTCGAAGGTTTTCTTTCTACCTATTCCTACACAGTATGTGAAACTGAAACAATTTTATTCCGCATTTGTGACTGAAACCGCATCTTTCCTGAAAATTTCAGATCATTCCTTCGCGGTGAAGCAGGGGCAATCAGAAGAGATTATCTCTCACGGTTAGAGAAAATATTGCCGGTTCAAAGAAAATATTGCCATGTCGACAGCAAAGACAATTGATTTGGAAACTGTAGTATGTCGGTGGGTGCGATTTTTTTATATCACACCCAAAAAATAAAAGGAGAATGCTAAAATGAATTGAGTTGGAACATGTAGTATGATTGATCAAAATCAAAATTCCCGGGATTAATGAGTGTGACGTCGGCTGACGCAATGCTTGCGTCGAAAAGATTAAGACCTACAGGTATAGCCTTCAAGGGGGTATCATTTTAGAGCCGAGCTTGTTTAAGAGGGGTACTCTCAATGGGAGGAGAGTTAAATTGTACGTAGGATTTTGTTTGGAGAACATTTGCCAGACAAGGGGTCTCTTAAGTAGGGAGTATTTATTCCAAGGTTGGGCTAAAACCAGAAGAGGGTAGGTTTTAGCCTATTGGGGGTTATCGGCAAGCAATGTTGATACACAAAACGTGCGTTTTTCAAGAGGTTTCAAGTTTCAACGATGACAAAATCGACGGTATCGATCGGGAGGACAGATACACCAAACAATAGCAAAGAAAAGCCGACAACGATGATTATATCAATAAAAAGTGCTGCAATTGCGTCGATGGCGATCGCTTCATCGACTGCATTTACTTTGCCGTCATCAGCCTCCAGGAAGTGTAGAGTCGGATCCTCGTGTTCCCTTCAAAGTGAAAGTTCATCCCAACATCAAGAAATCGATGTTCATCGACGACAAGTCCTGCAACAAACCTTTACAGTGGCCGCATCGACATTACTCCTTCCTCAATGGGCCGTTGCTGATGCCGAGACCCCTGCAAAACCAGCGTCACCTGCTGTTGCAAACACTATTGCAACGCCTACGTCAGTCGAAAAGAAGGAAACTCTCAAAGCTGATGCCACCACAGCCAATGCGAGCTCTACATCTACTACACCAGTTGAAAAGAAAGAAGTCCTCAAGGCTGAAGCGTCCACAACAACTCAGCCAGTCTCAACAAGTTTCACCTCCACTCCCAAATACGAAAAAGAAATCGTCACTGCAGATGCCAGTGGTGCCTCCAGCAGCACTACTACTGTCTCAAGCTCAACCACTCCTGTGAAAGAAAAGGAAGCTATCAAAATAGCCCAACAACCCGCACCAGCGCCCGCACCGGCTCTAGCAACACCCCCTCCAGCACCTAAACCGCTCACCCAAGAGAGCTACGCCGTATCCATTCAACAATCTACATCTGCCCTCTCCACACAACTAGGACATGCATTTTCCGTCGTCGATGGTCTAAACACCCAAGCTCGTCGTATCTCTGCTTCATCTCACCCAACTCATGGTCTTGCAGTGTTGGAGGGGATGAACGTCCAGGCTAAACGCCTTGAGGCTGATCTCACCGGTGCTTCGACATTGTACAAAACAATTATTCAACAGGCGAAACTTATTGCTGTACCGGATGAAAGCTTTGAAAAGACCATGGCGGGGGTATCACGTGCCTCTTCTGTTTTAGATGGGGTGATTGTTCAGAGTAAGAGGTTGGTTACGGCGTCGGGTGTTGCTGCTGCTGGGGGAGGCTCTACGGATGATCAGATTATGTATATGCTTTCGGTGTTGGATGGGTTGAATGTACAGATGAAGAGGCTGAATGTTAAGGAGACTTTTGGTTTGTTGGATGAGTTGAATAGCAAAGCGGAGAAGGCTGTTTAGATTGTTGCTGATTTGGGGAACTGTCCTTAGATGTGCTAGTCTGTCGCCAGCCTGGCATTATTTGAGTGCATGTTTCTTGACAATAAGAGAGATTTTACAACAGTTATCATGAGATCTAGCACATGGGTATCCTACTTCTGGAGGAGAGATAAAAACTATGTAGACAAGTGAATGTTAAGAACATTAAATTCTCAATGAATATGCAAACATTAAGTTGATGCAATCAATTCTTCATCAGTATCCATCTAAAGGTCCCACGCATCCTCCAATGGTCCATCAGCAGTGTCTTCTTCAGTGCTCTTGTTTGAAGACGCCGTTGCCAAAGTAACTCTCGATACATTTCGACTGATCCCAACATCATCGTCATCACTATCATCCCAGCATCCTTCTGAATTCTCCATGTCTTTCAAGTCATTCTTAAGCGCATCAGGATCAGACTTATCATCATCCTTGCCAGTTTCATCCTCTTTCCCCATGATGTGTCCAGCAGCATTTTTCATTGCCTGGGCTTGCTGCCTCTCTGCAGTTTTAAGCTGGGCCTGCTGGCGTTCCAAAACATCCTTAAGCATTTCTGCGGCTGTTGTCCCACCGCGAACTTTGCGGAGAATTTCGGCATCGTATCGGCCACGAGGTTTTCCTGGGTTGTTCATGTTGACTCCATGAGCATCTGCCCATTGTAGCCACGCCCCAAAGGTATCAGGGTCACCACGGCGGAGTGTGTCTAATTAATAGGTGAGCATCAAAGTGGTATATTTGAGAATTCAATGGGATATAAGAAATCAACATATGAAATGTTTTATAAAGACACTAACCTGGATTTCCAACAACTATTAATGCTCGCCTTGCACGAGTGAATGAGACATTGATACGTCTCCAGTCAGACACAAAGCCGACACTTCCATATGAATTACTTCTCACAGCAGAAAACACAACTGCTTCTTTCTCGCGTCCCTGGAATCCATCGGTGGATGATACTTCCACAAATGGTGGTCCTCGGGGCAAAACTTCCCTCAGGCCTCGGCGAATGAGACGAACTTGTGCAGCGTAAGGCGTCACAACGGCAATATNCAGCAATATCAGAAACCTTGCACCCTCCACCAAGCAGCGCCACGACCGCGTCACACACAGCCTGTGCCTCTGCTTCATTGGCTTTACTGGCGCCATCATCAATTTCAGTACCTTCTGACACTGGAATAAATGCAACTGGGAATTCTTCACGAGGCCAAGGAAACCCAGCTAATGGCCTCCTTTCAGGTGGGGATACCCCATTGTTCAGCTTTCCACCGTAAAACAAATCCGATGGAAACATTGAGATTCCAGGGTGCTATGTGTATTTTATGTCGTTGGCAATAGAATCAGAAATTCAATTTAGATCACCATCTTCTTCAACAAATCTAATGGCACTTACCATACGATATTGAGTATCCAGCATGAATGGAGGGACACCACAGGCGACCATCCGAGAAAACAATGGAACTCCTAACCCCTCCTCTTCCGCTTTTGTACTGAGAACAGTGGGTGGGAGCTGGCAATGATCTCCAACAAGCACAAGCTGGCGGCAGCCACGAGTCAAGGGAACAAGAACTGCAGGCTCAGTCGCTTGTGTAGCTTCGTCAACCATGACACGTTCAAACGTCATGCTATCGAGAATATCACCTCCTGACCCAATGCAAGTACAGCAAACAACCTGAGCATTCTTCAACGTTTTCATCCTCTCTTTGAAAGCCGAGGATGACATTCCACCGTACGAGAAATCCATGCCGCCGCCTCCTCTGCTGTCTCTTTCAGGAGGCCTGTCGATACAGTACTTCAACAATTCTGGCCTAATGGCCTCAGGTCGGCCTAGTCGAACAACTCTCAGTCCTACATTAGCACACCCTAGAGTGTAAAACATCAGCCAGTATAATGGGTTAGCCGAGGTGAAAACAACGTTAAGATACACCCTGAAAATTCGCACCTTCCACAAGATTGTCCACAGCAATGTTTGAATCAGATGTGGCGAGGATGGGTGCAGGATTTTCACCATACCTCGCTTGCGCCATGGCAAGCCTAGCCCAATGCTGCAAGATACGTATGGCCACAGCAGTTTTACCGGTTCCGGGAGGACCTGGATAAGAGACAAAGATAAGTTGTTCAGAAGTAATTCAATTTATATCAACATCTTCAATAAATCCAATGACACTAACCTTGAACCAAGGTCAAACGGTTGGAAGCAGCTCCCTTAACTGCTAGGCTCTGTGATGCATTCAATCCTTCAAGCGCACCATATTTGTCCAAGGCAAGAAGTGACTCCTCACGTAATGTGTCTTGCATTTGATCGACATACTCCTCACGAAAGGTATCTTCTGAGCCATCCCAAGGAATTGCCGCAGAACAAATTGCAGCTGTACTTGTAAGATCACTGCCAACAGTTAAATTGCCAGCATGTGGGTTGAAATTGCCTCCTTTCATCATGACTCGATCAATATTTTCATCCATAGCTGTGATGGCACGAATCAAGGCAGGGCTTGGACGATTTCTACCCACTACATAACAATCGTTGACATCCTTCTCAAGGGGACTGGCAACAGAAACTGCGGCAGACAGTTGGCGGTTGTATCCCATGCGGTTCGCTAACTTATCAATGCGGTAGACGTTATTTTCAACTGGATCAACAAGCATCTGATGCAAATCAGCGTTGCCCTTGTCTTGAAGTCTTAGAACTAGAGGTTGTGCATTAGTAACAGTCGCCTCGATCATGTTCCTATCAAGACTTTCCGCACTCATTGGATATGGACCCGCATATGGTAGAATAGAGACTGCATCTCCTGCTTGAATGCCACGATTTTCTAGAGTGTCCGGAATAAACACCCCGAGTTGGTGACCTGGCTGCACTACCAAATCAGTAGGCTTCTTTCCTCGCCGCAGACGGGCATCGACCACACACAGAGCTGAACGAACAAGTCTCTCACAGGGAGCTATTATTGTATGAACAAAAAGGAAGGCAAATGAAATTAAGTAACTAAATGCATAAGATTGAGAGGTGAAGGGGAGACATGGCATACATACCTGAGCATATCCTATCCCTGGCCGAAGTAGCTTCCTCAAGAAATTCAAGAGCAATTCCACGAACAATACGCATAAAGTAAGTTCGAGACGTTGGCTGATCAAACTCAGTAGCAATACAGAGTGCATTAATCATATCAGCAGCGGCAATGGTGCTCGAATTGCGTAAGTTTTGGGGGAGACAGAGCAAAATTCTTTCTGCCTGAGCCGCACTCAAGGTTCCGGGTAGACTGCAATTTCGGAGACAGTACAAAGCATCCTCGAACATGGCAGCATGACAGTAAGCCTTCATCACGGTTTCCAAGACATGAGCATCAAGTGCATAGTTGTGATTACTTTTGTCCCTCAAAATCTCTCGCATTCCATGAGGATCGGAGCGTTCTACACAAGCCCTGACAGAGCGATTGAAATGACGTGCTGCTTTAAGGTTGGATGCTTCGTCACTACTGAGGGCTTTGTTTTTGCCTTTAGATTTCTTCCCTTTTACTTTCTTTTCTGTCCCGGTGATCTTCTTACTGTTGGCTCCACCTAACAAATTAATTACTGGAGAGTCATTATCGTCTCCACCTTTCTTAGCAAGTGAAGACAATGAGATTGCTGATTCGCTGCGTTTCACTTGGACTTTAGTTGTCTCTCCAATAGATACTTCAGTTGCCTTAAGCTTGGTGATGGCATCAGAAGCAGATTTCGGACGTGCGTTTTCTTGCTTTTTGGTTGCTTCCTTTGAATCCTCGTCAGTTTTATCAATGCCAATAGATTTCTCGGCTTTATTCTGTGACGTGGATTCCTCCATTTCTTGCTCTTCTGATACTCTATCGTCATTAGAAATAATGCCATCCTTGTCAACTTGATCCGCAGTTACTACATTCCCACCATTTCCAACAGAAAATCCCGTAGGCAGTTTGACAAATTGCTGCTTTCCTTTGGATCTAGACTTTTCCATGTCAGCCTTAATGGAGTCCTCCACTTTCTTCTCTTCTTCTTCAACTGTAGCAAGGCCAATAATGTCATCTTCCCCATCATCAATCAGTAAACCAACTGCCAGCTGCTCTGCAATGTGATCCCCATCATCATTCATATCTTCGTGCATACTCTCGAGACCTTCCAAATCTACATCTGAAGGAAGATGTGTATCCATACGACTCATAAAAATGGGTGGATGAGATGCCACCACTCCACCGCCTCCACTAATAACCGACGACGTAGGTCCCGGTGCTGAAATAAAAGGAGACAGTGCGTGCAAATTACCAAGCATTACTGGTGTTCCCATGGCACTGGGCTCTGCGGTTGAGGCTAAGACACTCTGAAGAGATTCATCTTGCTTCACCTCGGACTCTCCCTCCGTGCCTTTTCCACGTCCACCACGCCCCCTTCCTCCTCTGCCACGTCCACGGCCGCGACCACGCCCCCCTCTGCCACCCCTAAAACACCAGCGGTTGATAGAATACGATTTAGATCATACACAAAAGACAATCCCAGAAAAAATGACAAGCAACACATTAACATACCTTCCACGACCTCCCCTCCCACCACGCCCCTCTTCCCCATCCTCACCATCCCCATCCTTCCCTCTCCCACCTCGTCCACCCCGCCCCCCACGTCTCTTGGGCTTGACATCCTCCTCATTCCCATCCTCCTTGTTGTTCCTTCCCTTACCACGGCCTCTCCCCCCTCTACCTCTACCACCTCCGCGCGTAGTACTGGTGACGCCACCTTGATTAGTAGTTGAGGGGAGAGAGGAGTTTTTTACAACTGCATTGTTGTTTTTGGTTGTTGTCTGTTCCATTCGGTGGTTGTATGTTTTCTTGGGTTGGTGTTATGGTTCATGTCCGAAGAGTTTTTGCGTAGGCGGGTTAAAGAAGTTGGGGCTGGAATCTGCTGGAATCTCGTGGTTCTCGAGAAAATGACATTTGAAAATTTAACGTTAGAGGTATTTCAAAGTGAAATATATGCTTATACCTTTAACTCTCCATCTGTCTCTCAGATGGGGGAGTCCTCCCTTTTTTTGTGCGTGAGAACTACCTACTTACTTCTATCTTCCTATCTACATACCATAAGGGGATACTCACAACTTTGCAGTCCTTGAATCTTGAATCCCTTGTAGTTGCTCTTGTAATAACTCTACCGTAGCCTGTGGTGTATAAGCAGCGGGTTTTGTCAAAAGATACTTTTAATATAGCTTATGCTCCGAACCAAGTTAGTGTTTTTTATCTAGCATGATTCGTTCAATCGATTAAACGATTAATGCGTTTTGGTGTTGTTGTTGTTGAATGAGCTGGACGTGAATGAGTGGTTCTCGGCGAGTTTCAGGAGCCACAACAAGCAGAGCATATGGGCCTAAAGCGGTTAAGCTAAATAACAATCCTATGACATTATCTAGCTCTAAAATCAACAAGAAGAAGAAAATCGATATGGCAGGGACCAATGTCCTCGTGTTGAGGGCAGTACTGCTTATGCTCCGACATAGCTTATACACCACAGCCTACGGTAGAATTGTTCGGCTACAACAATTGAGTAAACACCTTTGTTAAAGAATAAATTGATGCAATTAAATAGCATTGCATGACTTATTAAAGTACGGATGAAATTAAATCTCTGTAAATTATTTCCTATTCGAATTGATTTCATCGTAGTGCGAGCTTTGCACCAGAACCGTCAAAATTCAAAATTTATCACAGACGACTACTTGTCTAATGCATCCATTGTTGTTAGACACCCAACGCACGTTGGATCACAACATTGGAGAGCTAATAAATAAAGAAGCACTTCCAGAAGAGACGTCTCGTACGGCTTGGGTTTGGGGTGGTAAAGTAGACGCTCTGTCAACGGCGGCGCAGGTGGGGAGCGGGAGCGGAGGAGGTAGGTTTGGATTGATTCGAAAGATACAACTTTAGGTAAGAAGGTAAACCTCCTATAAATATATCAGAATACCTTTCGAGAATTTTCCAAGAATGGATTCGAGAGGTGGAGTAGAAAATAGGCATCAAATTTTGATGCTTTTTCCATCAAACTACTAGCTTGCTTTGCTGCGACGGCGACGGCACGGCGAAGTAAGGCGGAGCGAGATTTTTCACGTGACATGTGATTTGGATGTGAAAATTTTGGCGGGAAATCACCTGCCAAGTGGAGCCATCAAAGATACCTTTATTGCTTCCACGTGTACACTTCACTTCACGTCCACGCGTCATTTGATGTCACCGCACAATGTCAAATCGTTCAAACATGACCATGACGATTGACGGAGGAAAGTGGCTCTCTTCATAATCCCCTCGCTCATCTAACCTCTCATCTATTGCATCGTATCATCAGTTAGTCTCTCACTGCTAGCCTGTAGCACCAGCAGCCTCTTGATAGATTATCAAATAAAAAGCAGAAATAAATAGAAATGAAAACAATAGCCGCAACATCAGCAGCAGCGGCGGCATGCTGCCTTCTCTCCAGCACAACGAATGCAATTCCGAATCCGTTTGGTTTGACGAATCACGCTTCTACATTTGGAGCATTGAATTCACGTGGTGGATCTGTAGGTTAGTTTTAGTGACACATCTTGTGTTTTAATTGATGTTCATGTGTTTGGTTTAATTTCGCATACAGACTAGTGACTAGTGCTGAGAAAGAGATGCAATGCTATTAGATTCATAAAATAACACAATGATATTTGCATCTAACCTCACTTCTCTGACACAACCACTCTTCAGAACCAGCAAGAAAGTCCTCCTCATCCAAAAAGAAGAAAAAGAAATCCTCCTCCAAAGAAGTAGACCAAACCACGTCAAAATCAACCCCAACAGTCTCAACCTACCTCCAAGACAACACACTCTCCATCCTAACCTCATCAAAACCCACCCTCCGAACCTTCCTCTACGACACACCCTCTGGCCATTCCATAATCGGTCTAACTGAATCCACCATGGAATCTCTCGGTTTGTTCGATGGAGACTCAATTAGTATCAAGGGTAAACGAGGCAAGAAAACTTTAGGTTCTGTAGTAATGTTGAGTGATTCTGACGTCGTCACATTAGATTCAAGTGGAGAAGGAGATGGTATTGGATTAAGTAGGGATGCATTAAAGAATGCCGGAGTTCGAGCTGGTGATGGTGTTAGTATTACACCTGCCGATGTTAAGTTTGGCAAGGCTGTTTTGATATTGCCCTATTCGGATTCTGTAGAGGAGGCTGGGGTGGGTGAAGAGGATGATTTGTTTGAAATGTATTTGAAGCCGTACTTTGAAGGGAAGTTTCGAACGATATCACGTGGGGATTCTTTTCATATTGATGGACCGAAAGGATTGATTGAATTCCAATGTGTTGAGATTGATAGTGTGGAGGTTGATGGTGACTCGGGGTGTATTGTAGTGGATGATACGGTGATTGAATGTGACGGAGAGCCGATTGATCGTGATGATGTGGATGATTTGGCGGATGCGGGGTATGATACTATTGGGGGAGCTTCGAATCACTTGGCAGCGGTGAGGGAGTTGGTAGAGTTGCCGTTGAGGCACCCGGAGTTGTGGACGAAGTTGGGGATTAATACCCCCAGGGGGGTGCTGCTTACGGGTCCTTCGGGATGTGGTAAGACTGCCATGGCACGGGCTGTGGCTGCCGAGACTGGGGCTTATTTCTTTGTTATTAATGGGCCTGAGGTTATTTCGAAGAGGGCTGGGGAATCGGAGACTAATTTACGACGTGCTTTTGAGGATGCGGAAGCTAATGCGGCGGATTATAATGGGGCTATTATTTTTATTGATGAGATTGATTCTATTGCGCCGCGTCGTGATAAGGCGGGGGGTGAGGTGGAAAAACGAATTGTTAGTCAGTTGCTGACTTTGATGGATGGGTTGAAGCCTAGTTCCAAGGTCATTGTCATTGCCGCAACCAATCGTCCTCAGGTGATTGAACCAGCTTTACGTCGTCCAGGACGATTCGATCGTGAACTTGACATGGGTATCCCTGATGAGAAGGGACGGCTGGAGATTCTACAGATCAAGACGCGAGATATGAGGTTGGGTAATGATGTTGATTTGGAAATACTTGCAAGGGGAAGTCATGGATTTGTTGGGGCAGATCTGCAGCAGCTTTGTATGGAGGCGGCGTTGCAGTGTATTCGGGAAAAGATGGGGTTGATTGATTTTGATAAGGACAGGGTTGATAAGAAGATTTTGGACAGCATTGTTGTTGACATGAGGCATTTTGAGCATGCCATGGGAGTAGTCCATCCTTCTTCTTTGAGGGAGAGTGCGGTGAGTTATGAGTCTGCCTCTGACTATGATATTTCTGATTTTTACTGATCTTGCTGATTCTTTATGTTGGCTTGCCATGGCGTAGGTTGAAGTACCAGATGTGCACTGGGAAGACGTAGGTGGACTGGAAGATGTAAAGCGTGAGCTCCACGAAACAGTTCAATACCCAGTAGAGCATGCAGATAAATACATCAAGTTTGGAATGAATCCCTCAAAGGGTGTGCTGTAAGTTGCTGTATGAAATGACATGAGTCATTGATATATCTTGAACCTAACCTTGACTCTACTCTTCACCATCTGTAGATTCTACGGCCCACCCGGATGTGGTAAAACCTTGCTCGCCAAGGCTATTGCCAATGAATGTGGAGCCAACTTTATCAGTATTAAAGGTCCTGAGCTTTTGACTCAGTGGTTTGGAGAGAGTGAAGCCAATGTTCGTGAATTGTTTGACAAGGCACGTGCTGCTTCGCCGTGTATTCTGATGTTTGACGAGATGGATTCTATTGCGAAAACAAGAGGTGGAGGTGAGTCATTTGAATGCTGTAAGTATCTATCTGAGTATCCAAATGACGGTTAACTTGATTTCACCACTCCTCTGTAGGTGGACCTGGAAGCAGTGAGGCTGGTGATCGTGTTATCAACCAAATCCTCACGGAAGTAGATGGTGTCGGAGCTCGTAAAAATGTGTTTGTTATTGGAGCTACCAATCGTCCCGACATCATCGACCCAGCCGTGATTCGTCCAGGGCGTCTAGATCAGCTAATCTACATTCCACTTCCAGACCTTGCCAGTCGCACAGCCATCTTCAAAGCAGCCTTGAGAAAGGCACCAATGGACCCTTCAATTGACATTGAGGTCTTGGCTAAATCAACTCACGGTTTCAGTGGAGCTGATATTACTGAAATTTGCACATCTGCATCCAAACTTGCCATCAGGGAAGCCATCCTCGCGGAAGAAGATAGGTTGAAAAAGGTTGCTGCTGGGGAACTCGAGGAAGATGAAGGAAAGATGCGACCGGAGGATATGATCATCACTAAACGTCATTTCAACTTTGCAATGTCCAAAGCCAGGCGTAGTGTGAGTGAGCAAGATATTGCAGTTTATGAAGAATTCGCGGAGAAGCAAAAAGCTGTCAGGGGAGAGGCGGCTACTAATTTCAAGTTTGATGATGCAACTGGCGTCAGTGGGGATAACAATGATACAAATGATGATGCCGGGGATGATCTGTATGCTTAATCGTCAAATTACTTAACCAATCTTTCAGCACATTATATCCTTTTCAAGCTATTTAATTATCCCAAAGCATCAAAGTTGGTGATGTCACGATTAAGAATCACGGTCCCTTACATCAATAATAGTTCTGAACCACTTAGATGCCTCTTTAGAGGTATTACTTGGTAACAGGGGTGGTGGTGGTGGTGGGGGCAAATATTACCTAGGAATGCCTTCTATCCTTTTAGTGCAACCATGACCTTACTATCCTACTTATCTCTGACTCAAGTTTTTCATGAACAGAGACAAATCAATAGTGGGTCATGGTCTATGGGATGGGAGGGCTGCTTAATCGAAGAGCTATAATTTATCCTACTATTTTCCTTGGAGTTGAAACTTATTCAGGTCTATGACAGCTTGGATATGTTGGAGTTGGAGATTTGAATGTCATGAGTTGAAATAAAATGTGAAGATTGTTTCACGTGAAAATACAGGTCTCCACGATTCCCAAACTACTTGATTTAAAGGTGGTCACGTCACCACAAATCATGCAGCAGTCGACAACTTACATCTATTGTTCAGACAACATAATACCTAAGTATGTGCCTAGGTAATATTTCTTGAAAAAGAGAAACAATTACTCCAAATGCCTCCCATCCTTGGATTTCCAACCACCACTTTACTTTCCTGCAAGTCTCTGGCATATGTTTTTCATGAGTATAGAGACAAATTGGTTGCAGGCCATGGTCTGTCATACGTATCAGAAGACAAAATAGGGTAGAACAAGAATTAGTGAGAATAAATCGAACCACTCATGTTCTGTCACATGGTACATTCTGCACTTAGTTGTGATTGTTTTGACGGACTGGTGGAGTCTTGAACAAAGATGTTTGTGATGTCTATATTAATGCTGGAGACAAGAAGCATCGTTGACCTAACAACACAGAGAGACTACTTAAAAAACCTGAAGTGCTAAAAACTGGAAGGCTTCTCTGAAAAGACAGGTGATGAGGCTGGGTGTGACATGTTGATGTGTGATAAGTGATATTAATGGGAGTGAAGATGTGATGCAATATGTTATGTATAGAGTATTGCATTGTGGTAACAGAAGTGAAGATTGCGCCAATAATACCCAAAAAAGTCTCCTCTTCATATTCTGCATTTTCATATGGTAAAGGAGGCACAGATGACTTCGATGAAAATGGGCTTGCTGTTGGCAGAAAACTGTCTAAAATCTGTTTTTTTACTTTGTGACAACCCTTTCCTACTTTAGGACCGGAAGGGTACGTTTCAGCCATCATTGATGATCGAGAGCACCATAGATCATCCATGAACATACTCTCCTTGAACTTTATGTCAATTTTCATGGTTTTAATTGGCTTGTAGGAGTAGTTTATTACTGTTTAAAAAAGAGGTCTAGCTTGGGACTCAGTCTGGTTGAACCTCCTGCTGATCTGAAACCATTGTAAGTCAGTCAATCTCCATGAGAAAGTGTTCATTCAACACCCTAAGCAAACCAACATCCATCATGTTTTCACACTGAATACCTGCTTTTGGAAGTGTTCATAATGAAACAAAGTTGAGCAGTTAGAGGATCATAATATACCTCACACTCAGCTCAATAAACTGCAATACCTCACAAAGGATACACCAATACTTCTGTTCTTATGTATTTCACAAATGATAGAAACAAACATTTTTAATGAATTGTCAATCTACAATCTATTTACTAATATGGATGATTTGTAATATAATCAGTGACCATGACTCAGTTGCTACAATCAGATAGGAAAGAATGGAGAATTGATGGAATGGAACTGGACATGTTGTGTCACATGGTAACGGTATTCTACATGAAGCTGTTATAGGTTTGACTGCCAGTTAGAGGTCTTGGACAAAAATTTCGATGTTGTCTGTATTGACGCCAGAGACAAGAAACACATTCGACCTAGCACGGCACAGTGACTACACTTGGGAGAAAACCTAAACAAAACACAAAAGTGAAGATTGTACCAACAACATTCAGAAAAGACAGAAGAAGAGATTGTCACAGTCATCAAGCCTAGTTATTCTGTCTTTTTAGATGGGACCAGTCTTGTTGCAAAACATACCAGCACATCTTAACACCCCTTCAGTAGAACGAGCATGGATTTATTTTTACTAAACATTAGAAAGTAAATTGTATTCTATTAGGTCAATGGAGAAATCTTTTTATGTTGAATCTTATTGAATGATACATACTCTCACTTTGCCACAAAATCTCTTCACATGGAATAGCTGGATCATTAATCGGACCAAAACCATTATTAATCACCCCACGTATCAAATACCTCTCTTAGTCTCTTGATACAGCCACCATCATTATCAATTGCTTTATTGTCTACAATAAAAAATTGAAATAAAAGATGGCAAGTGAATGTGACAGAAATTGATTAAATCATTCCTTTTGAACTTTCTATATACATAAAAAGATGTGATGATCTGGATTGCTAATCAGATCTTCATTTTGGTCCTTCATTATTCTACTGAGGCCAGTTAATACAGTCATTGTTATCCATTACTATCGTCAGTGATTCTCGACGATGAAGAATGAGGATGATGGTTACAGGAGTTGCAATGAGCAAGTGACTTGTCATAGTTTTGATTTCGGTGTTGATGTTTGGAGTTGGTTAAATGGGAAGAGAGGAGAGATGACACGAGAAACATTTGAGTATGATAAATTAAAAGTGGATTTTAAACAGTATTAATTTAAAATATGTCATGAAAATTTGACTTATTAAAAATACTGCCTGTACAATCTTAAAAACCAGTATGATATCTCGTTAAGCACGTCATTTTTTGGGTTGCACACATGTGAAGAAGTTCCAATTCACCTATTCAATGAGAAAGATAAGTACTGTGAGTAGATTGAACTTTGGTTCAATGTCTTGGAAAGCAAAAAAAACATGGTGTCAAATGATAAGTTAGTATATTTATCTGAGAAGAGGAGAAACACTTGTTCCTTGAACTTTGTGTCAAATTTCATGGTCTGAATTGGCTGGTGTAGGAGTACTAGATAAGGTATTACTGTCTAACAATTAAGGTCTAGTTTGGGACTCAGTCTGGTTGGGCCTGCTGAGTTGAAACCATTGTACGCCAGTCACTCTCCATGGATAATGTCTTCAAAATTCTGCTTTTGTAAGTGTTCCTTATTAAATGTATTTGAGCTGTTAGAAGATTAAAATATCCACTAGTCAGCTCAAGAAACTGCCAAATACTAAAGGATGTACCAATACTTCTGATGATGTGTTACTATGTATATCACTAATTACAGAAATAAAGAAAACATTCTTTTGAATTGTCAATCCATTCGCTCATGTGAATGATTTGTAATTTATTCATGGTATGTTTAATTTCCTGACTGGTTGCCTACAGCCAATCTGATCAGTTCACAGAAATGATAATTCATGTATGGTGAGATTCAGTTTCTTCAAGGATTCTTTGCCTCTTATTGATGTTGATTAATGTGCTCAAGCTGCCACCCAGTACCGATGATGAGACAGTAGACTCCATTGCTCATTGCATTACTGCTTTTCAATAATTGCATCATTGATTCTATTGACAAGGTGCAAACATTCAGCTTTGATACTCGCATAGTCATCCTTTGCTTTCAGTCCATCGACTTGTTTCTCCAAGTTGATAATCTCTTCACCCTGATCCAGTAATTTGGACTTGAGACTTTTGGCAGCCTCGTAGTTTGGATCACTCTCAAGAGCATTTTTCATTTCCTCATGCTTCGCGGATGCCTCCTTCAAGAGGCCATTCATCTCTCCAATCTTAACATTGCAGTTTTCTGTCATCTCGATTAAATTATCTCGCCTTGTATCGGCAGAAGCTTGGAGTTCTTCTGGACTCTTGTACTCTGCCATTTCTGCCTTCATGGCATCTGTTTGTATCGCAATAGAAAAGAGCTCTGCATCAATCTTGTCCTCGAGTGTGATGATCTTTTCTAGCTCCCTTTCACGTGTTTTCTGTTGCTCATGCAACCGGTTGATAGTATGCTTGTTGTTCTCCAAATGCTTTTCTGTGAATTCCACCTCATCTTGCATAAGCTCAAGCTCCTCTCGTGATGGTAGCTCCAATGACTTGGCAGCTTTTTTGTTCTCCAAGTCTTCTTCAAGAGCGCTAATAGCCGCAGTCATCCTTTGTTGTTCCACTTCAAGTGAAGTTTTGATTTCTGGCATATCAGCTAAAAACTGCTTCTGTTCCTCGTCCTTCTTGTGCAACAACTTGACTGCAACTGAGTCTTCTTTTGGAACATATGATTTGAATCGCAATTGAGAATACAATTCACTCTGCTCTTCCAAGAGTGAGTCGATCTCTAATTGTGTTGCTGCAGCCTGTCGATCGAGTTGTTTCTGTTCCTTATCAATCTGTTTGACCATCGATAACAAATGCCCACGAGCCTCGCTCTCATCCATAGCAGCAAGATGAATATCCGCCTCAACTTTTCCGATCTCGCACTCCAAGTCATCCACCCTCTCCTTGGCTTGCATGTACCGAGATTGGCTCCCATCTGATTCCATTGATCTGATCTGGTTCTTGAGCTGTTGCATTTTGCCTTCCACTTCATTTTCTTCAGAATGCATATCCTCAATCAAATCCAGATACATCTCACACTTGTACAGCTTATCAGGACTGTCAAGGAACCTTTGCTCCATGTCATGACGCATTTTCTTAAGTTCATTCTCCAACTTTAGAATTCTACTCTCTGTGCGTTTTCGCGTGACAAATATTTCATCAACCTAGTGAAAAAGTAGAAATTATTAGTGTGCAAAGGAGATGGGATAGATTCCTGTGTGCCAAAAACTAACCTCATGCTCCAGCGTTTTGTTGCGATTGAGTATACCAATTGTCTCATCGCGAACATCTTCATGATTGGCACCTGAGCGCGCTTTGTCCTTTAGATGTAGATTGTTTGTTTGTTAACAAACAAAATACTTATGAAATGAATTCTTAGGTCGGTTGTTGTTCTTACCTTGGCCAGGTTCAGATCGGCAAGAGCTGCCTCTAGCTGCTGAACATCTTCGACTGCAATCTTATGGTCGTGCTCGAGTTTTCTACGAATTTCAGAGGTGCCATCCGCCATTTCTGTCTCAAGCTCAAGCTTTCGAATCTCGTTCAGTATCTCCTCAATTTTCTGGTGCAATAACTTTGAGTAGTACGCTGCACTCTCGACTGCCTTTGATTCGTTAGCAGTCGAAGCGCGTTGACGTGCAAGTCCTCCTCCTGCACCAGTGACTGGGCGCTTGGAAATGTCAACTCCAGAAATGATGGATGAGCGCATGGTGGAACCTGCAGCGGTTGCAATGCTTCGCCTTCCCGTTCCACGGCATGATGATCGCCCCGAAGACGACCCATCGCTAGCAAATGACAGCCCGGACGATGCCCCTGCACTTCTTGGAATTGATCCTCTCGATGATGTTGGTCTCATGGCGTGGAGCATTTTTTTGATTATCAATGCGGGCTGGGATCACTTTCGCAAAAGAGTGGCTTCTAAAATTGAAGACCAATTTTGATTTGAATTTGCGGAAAAGAAATCCAAATTGAAATTCTCTGCCGTCAATCTTCCAGCTCGCCCACCCTCTCATCCACAATGGAGTACGATACACTGCGAGACTGGTACTACATCAAACTCGCACTGATAGCAGTATTCATCTTTGGCGACCTATTTGTCAACTCCAAAGCTGAGTACGAAGCACTCCAAGTAAATGAATCAACAGGAGACACCGAGCAAGAACTATTCACTTCATCCTACGGAAACGCAGACTACGAACGCATGAGTCAAGTACAAATCATATTGCTTGGCTGCAGTATTCTCCTACAGGCCTCGATATTTTCTAGCTTCTTCTTGATTTTGGTCGATACGTTTCCCTTCCAAATAGGGCTATTAGGAGTCGTTTCTCGAAAATTTAGGTTCATGATGATTGCACAGGGATGGTACAGTTTGATTACAATCATAGTTGGAGCAATGCGGTTAGACCAAGTATTTAAGGGCAACACTGACATATGGAATAATGCATTTTATATTATACTGTCATTGATTCACAAGTTAGGTGAGGTCAAAATTGTGTGGTGTTTCCTATTAGCAATTTCAAACTCAGATGCCCATTAATCATTTCTTCTTCTTGTATTTATTCAATTAAATAAGTCGCCCCCTGCTATTATGCAGTAAGCCTGAGATCAGCACTACGACTGGGTGATGAAATGTATTACACAAAAGATGCTTGGATATCACCTGCTGCTAAACCAAGTGTTTAAACTAATGGCGGAATAGACTCTTGCATTAAAGAAGTTAATTACAAGGCACCCGCAGTGTCACTATCGTCGGTTTCGCCATCTATTTTCATGCGTTTCTTACTTTTTTCAGATTCATCACCCTCTTCTTTCTTAGAACTGTCATCCCCTTCACCTCCAACTCGAGACAAGGCCTCGTTTCTTCGCTTCCTCCAATCCTCATCTCTCAAAACTTCTTTCAAATCTCCCAAACTAGCCATCATCACTCTGACCTGCTTCTCCCTAATCCCAATTTCCCATTGTGCCCTCGCCACCTCTTGTTTTGTTTTGGCTATCTCCTCTTCCACAGCCTTACACTCCTCCCTAGTCTTCGCTGCCGCAGGATGAGATGAGTTAATCATCTTCGCCAGAGTATTGTATTCTTCTCGATTCTTTCTAATGCGCTTTTGGTTGTTCAGTTCAACTGTGAGAGTTTTTATGTCATTCTGCAGAGCCGATTGACTCGCTGTCATGGCAGCCAACGAAGAACGGCTTTTTTCCGATGCTGCATCAAAGGCACGGGCAGAGAGGAACAATCTCCTCATTTCTAAATCATGCAACGCTAGTTCAGATTGCAGTGAGGTGGTAATGTCTTGGACTTTGTCTGGGGCGTCGGTATCAAGAACTGAAATTAATTCGCGGAAGCAGCTGACTGCTTTGGATAGCGTGCCGCGGACGGGGGCGGCGTCGGGTTTACCACCGCCGATGAGAATTCTTTGACGGAGAGTCTCGTTGGTCAGTGTTGGAGGTGGTTGGGCCGGGGCAGATGGCTGTGAGGAAGCGGCGGTCGTCATGGTCGCGATTGGATATTGGGAGAATCACACTTTCAGAGCTAAAAATAGCCTTTTTATAGATATAGCTTAAGTACTAGTCACTTTCTATGTGTGTACATCTACACCATG
>JALLAY010000201.1:0-18686 GCA_036939635.1 Cyclotella baltica | reverse complement strand
AGAAACAGCATTAAGTTCATGCACAGCAGAAATGATTGCAACCAATGAATGCTCGACAGAACTTCAAAGCCTTCGTGATCAAGCACAAGATTTAAATATGGCTCATGTGTGGCTTGTGCATCATCATGAACAAACAAAGGAACAAAACATTTCAATCTCCATGAATAATACGCCTGTGAACTACACCAAAATGGCATCGCAAAAGTAACCCACATACCTGGCGTTATTAACGCCAGCAATATTTTTACTGTCATTGCGGCGATTTGTTGATGGTGTCGAGAATTAAGTTTATGAAATACGGTCATGGCATGCCTTTGCACTTCCAGCTTAAAGGAGACCTCCCTTTCTACTCCATTAGGTTTCCAACAACACTAGAGAAAAGCCGGCCACCTTGCGGACGTGTGCCCGGCCAAAATCTGTCTCGTCATTCAGGCGTGAAGGCTCAAGGGGCCCCTTTTTAGCAAGTTTTCTTGTACTCATTTTGACTCTAACTCAATTGCTCTCCATGCTCGTGCAGTGTTCCGGCAAGAAGGTGTCCCACCTCTTGCACGGTCTGTTAAACTCCCACATGCGTCATCTGGAGCAGTTCAGGGGTCTGTCAGTGCCCGTTTAGTGCCCGTAGCTTAAATCTCTCATTCAATACATCTTCTACCTATCTCTTGTCTCTTCGAAACACCTTATTAATTATTGGAATTCCATCAACCATTTGAATTGTACATAATAACAAGCACCCACCAGCCAACAATAGTCTACTACAAACGCTCACTATTTTCAATTATCAAAGCAAAATGGAACGTTACATACGTATACAGATTAGTAGAGTGGAGTGCAGGCATCTTTTGAAAATTTGTGGTTTGGTGGGTGCAATGAATACATATATTAGATATTACTAAAGTCTGACAGGATTACCTCAACTTTCAGATGCATTAGTACCAAGGGCTTGAACAACATAAACTCAAATTCATGTAAGCCGCTGACGTGAACACTCTTACAAGACACACATTTCAATCTATATAACAACCAACACTCTAAGCAGTGATCTCCTATCTCCTTGAATGAGCCTGTGTACGAAAAAGTTAAGGAGTTCAGTGCGCATTGTTTAGGAAAAGTAACGGCGCCATGTCAGATCTTCTCCTTGGACTTACTTTACCCCCAGTACCCATGCCAGTCAAAATGAGGGGGCTAAGAGAGGAACAAAGAAGGATACAAATATGTGAACCTAGATCTTCTGCCATACAGAGAAAACAACAAAATGGTGCACTTACCTCTGTAGGGCTTGATGCCGGTGCCCCATCATCGATATCAATTGTACGCACAAAACTATTACCGCCGCCAGTCATAAAGTCTACCTGACCTTCACACTTATTTTGCAAATTCAAGAGCTTATTGGTGGAAATGCTACACCCATTATCTTTAACTGCATCGGCCACAGCCCCCTGGCAAACACTGTAGGCGGCTTCGCGGCAAGACTCTTGGTAGTCGGGTCGCACATATGACAAATCAGAGGCCGAGAAGGGACAATAATCAAAAGCAATTTCTGCAAAGTTCATGATCAAGGTAGGAACATAAGGTCAGTCAGTATACATACACAATTGATTATAAACATTTATTCGTATTGAGTCTTTCTTACCTTGTGCCGCCGCCTTCCCTAGATCACTACAGTTGTCAGAAGTGTCCTCAAGGCATTGCTTTTCGTATTTTTGAACAACTTTATCAGCACCAGTTCTTACTCCTCGGCAAAAGCTGCTGTCCTTAGAGCAGCTCTCATCAAGACTAGGTCGCAATCAAGTTGAGTTGTTCAAAATGAGAGGGTGCAAGTAAGAATTGAAATGAAACGCAATTGGTACCATATGACATGCGTTTCAAAAACACACTTACTGTTCATCGACAGAATCTCGAAATACCCAAATGTAGTCGCAATCACTTCCATAGGTACGATCCCAGATATCTTCAGCGATATTCTGCCCTTCGTTAAAGCCAGCTCTAAAATTAGAGGTGCCTCCCGATGGCCTTGTAGGTCTACGGTTCCAAGCAAGAGCCAAAGATTAATGCCAATTGAAGTAGGTTCCATGACAAAGAAAATAGTGTGATAAGATCATGAGACAACTCACCGTGGAGTGGGGCGTCGAGTAGGGTGTGGAGTGGGACGGTTTCTGGTAGGACGTGGGGTCGGCCTTTAAAATGAGGAAAACATTTTCAAGAGATGTGTGAATACTTGAGCAAGGAAGATCTCTTGGTACATTCTCTACTGCACAATGAAATCTCACCGAGGAGTAGGTGAAGCCCCCCCTGTCATCATGTTTACTTGGTCTTCGCACTTGTTCTGCAACCTCTGAAGCTTGTTGTTGGATATGTCGCATCCGTTAGCCGAAACCTGTTTACTTATAGCACCCTTGCAGACACCATAGGCAACTTCGCGGCAGGCCTCCTTGTAATCAGGCTTGGACTCAGGAGCAAATGCAATAGCCGAGAAAGGGCAATAATCAAATGCAATTTCTTCAAAGTTCACAAAGGGATATTGGAAAGTAATATTGTTAGCCTAAATGCTTCATATATTTGCATACATAAACTTATTATCTTACCTTGTGCTGCCGCTTCGCCAAGATCATCACATTCATCGCTAGTGTCCTCCAGGCATTCCTTCTCATACTCTTGGACAGTTTTTGTGGCACCTTTGCGAACTCCGTTACAGTAACTGCTGTTGTTGTCGCAGCGCTTCTTAATACTTGTTAATGATATGAGTAATTAGTTAAATGCAAATAAAGGTCAGTATAACTTGTACAATACAGGGAAAAATAATGTCACAGCACACGCAACGTACTCGTCATTTACATCATCTTGGAAAGACCAAATATAGGCGCAGGTACTCCCGTTGTCTTTCCAGATCTGTTCCGCGATATCCTGCCCTTTGTTAAAACCAGCCCTAAAATTGGAACCTCCCGAGGGCTTCCTAGTAGGCCTGGGAGAGCGAGGAACAGATATGCAGGATTGTTCATTAAAATGTCCAGGAAACAATGAATGTTCTAGAGGCAACTGAAACTCACCTTGGCGTAGGGCGTCTTCGAGGAGTAGGACGGGGGGTAGGACGCCTTCGGGGAGTGGGATGAGGTGTGGGACGCCTTCGAGGAGTTGGGCGAGGTGTGGGACGCCTTCGACACCTCTTCTCATATTTCTCCACTACCTGATCAGCGCCAGCCTGGACACCTCTGTTATAAGATTCGGTTTGCCAGTTGCCATCGTCCACGAACTTCTTGTCAATGCTTGGAATTCATGTCGAAAAGATTTGCAAATAATAAATTAGACTCTAGATCGACAAAATTGGCTACAATATTATTTTTATCAAATGCATAGCACTTACTACGCGTCAACGTCGTCCTGGAAGAACTTAATATAGTCGCAATCACGTCCGTTATCTTCCCAAATCTCTTCGGCCACCTCTCCACCTTTATACACACCTAGTGTAGTTACGAAAAATATATCATGTTAACAAATACATTTGATCAAAATCATGTATCTATTGAAAATCAATACCAAAATCGATGCAAAATGACTCTAAATACTTGAGATTTCAGCCAATTCATCAAGGATAAATCTTATACACACCATCGTTAAAAGTGGCCCCAACTGCACCACCAACAAGGGAGGAAAGAATAATTAGATTGCGCAAGACTTTCATCTGTTGATTTTGTCTCGGTAGCGTCTCTCACTTGAACTAATTGTCGATGAGAATTTATGCCCACAACAGTTCTCAAACTGTTGATGCGGTGAAAGGCGGGCATCATCCAATCTATCACTGTTTGAATTCAAACACTGGGCCAAAATGTATCATCGGGCGACTATCGATCGGAACTGCTTCTCTCCAAAGTCGACCGTTCAATCAAGGCCACACATTGCATCGACTTTGTTGAATTGGTTTGATCTGTTGTTTGACCCGCGCGTGACAAGTGTCAATCAACAGTTCGAGAAGGCGGGACTCGGCCTTGCGGTTTAAATGTACCATAAATAGCCTCTCGATAGGGCCACGGGACTGAGATCTTTTCTTTGGTATTTAGGAATTAGTAACAAGAGTCTCGATTAAATGATTTAAATCGGCATAAAATTTAAGGGTTTTCTTCCATGAATAACCTCTTGCTAAGTCAGAAAGTTCTGGAAGGATACCTTGAGTTTCAGGTTTGCGCGAGCATCGCGCTCAAAATAGAGGTGGTCTGGTTAGACGAGCGCTGAGGCTGTGTGCCACGTGGAAGTTGTTGTGAGCACATCTTGGCCTTTGGGTTTTGAAAAAGAACCATGACGAGGTGGGAAAGCAGTTTCTATTCATGCTTTGTTGTCTTGCGTGGGTTAGTCTGTTCTTAGTTGTCATTGTCATTGAGTATCAAACATAGCATTAAGTGCGAGGATAGAGAATCAAGGTACAGTTGCTACTTGATGACTCTGCACTCTGCACACTTGTGCCCCTCAAGAGGTGCCCCCTCCCCCCAAGGATTCACCGCCCCGGAGCTTCTCTTTTTTTGTTTTTTCACACTGCTGATCGCAGAAAAAATCTCATTCATCGATTTGCATATCACATCCCTTCATCAATGGACAAAACCGTCCTCGTTGACTGCAATGGGGCAAACACTACGAGCTACATTCTCTCTCGGGCATGAGAGCCGCCTCTCAATTAACAATGGCACTATAACCAATGACTTCACCAATGCTTTGTGGCAACCCGCAAACAGGCATTTGGACTATAATGTGTTCAAGTGACTCAATTACCTTCATGATATATTATGTGGTGAGGGTTTGACCGTGGTTTAACAAGTTTTCTTTCAATGCCACTCTACACTTCTTGTGATGAAAACAGACCATAACAAACCGCCGTGCCAACCGTACCAAACTAATAGAGGTTATTAGAATGCTTAAATAAAACCTAGATCTTTGTTCAATTGTGAGAGCATTATCATGTGTCTCATTATTCGTTCTGCTATGTCCATAATTGCTGACTCACTTGCCAAACTTTTGCATCTTTTTCTCATTGGTCATCAACTTTTCATCATTGGCAATTGTTTAGAGAGTTTAAGACCTTCTTTTTGTGAATCAAAAACCCAATACACTCCTGTGAGAAATCATCAGTAGCATTAACATAAGCTGTCCCAATTGTTGCCTCGGAATCATTCTCTATGGCAGCATTCCCAGAGGACCCATTGTCATCAACCAGGCCAAATTCATCACTCACAGTTGATACTGTGGAGTCTTTAGAATTTGCTATCCTGTAGTGGTTTGGTGAAGAATTCCACAACAATGCCATCAGTGGTAAGATACTTGACCTCTATGTGTCCACATTGGATGCAATCAGCCAGAAAGAAGTATTGAATGTTCATGAGGTGTGTTCTCTTACTGCTACTGTGCCCCTGCCTCAAGTAGGATAATGCTCCGATTATCATGTTGCATGATGGATTGTTTGAGAGAATATCTCTGAGCTTCAAGAAAGTATCATGTCCAGAGGATAGATGGCATGGTGTCATAAACAGCTACAATCTAAGCTACTGTAGAGCGGTGATGTTAATCTTCTGGCTAATAGAGTTTTCGTCCAACATCTCTTTGCCAAAGGTATATAGGTATCTGGTGTGACTCCGTATGCCATCATGTGCAGCAAATTATTGGTTTATGAACCACTTCTTTTTGGTTCTCCTCAAATACTTCATCACTCGGGACAAGTTCTTGTACTCATTTGTGTCAGGGTTCTTGAATCTTTTGCAAAGAAATTACATGGCTGTTTGGATGTCTGGCTGACCTCATTTGCATATGTGAGAAGTTGTGCTGTCATCCTGTGGAACAAGTCTGAGTGGCTTCATCATCTAGCTTTTCCGCCTCATTTCTGGGCTTGAACAAATGATCGACAGCTGGTGTGTTGGCTGTTCCAGACAAATCCCTGGGATCATACTTTGGAACTTCTTCAATATATTCCTTCATCTTGACCATGACTTTGCCTTGCTTGGAGAAGTATAATTCCATATCCAAAGAATCATGTATTTTCCCTCTTCTGATTGTCTACTCTATATCCAAACAATCGTTTATCTTCCCACTTCTGATCATTAGTAAGCTAAGCTTGCTGTACTTCTCCTCAAGCAATGCAATGATGCCTGATGCAACTTTGAAGTCCCTGTGGGATATCTTTAGGTCATCCTCATGCCACACAAATGCGCATTATTTACTGTTCATCATTTTGTTGGCCACTGACCAGTAATATGGGTTGATTTCAAACCCCTCATTCTCAAGGTACTCAGACATGTTCTTCCAGAACAGTAGTGTTGCTTTAAGAGTGTCATAGAGGACCATTCAGCTTGCAGTAAGTAACAGCCTGTCCCAATCTGTCTGCAAAGTATTTTTGATATATCTCAGGTGCCATCTTTTCCAAAAGCTCCTCCATCCTACATTCAATTACAACATGTACATCTTCCTCATCTTTGGGCATCTTTGGTTGGAGAAATTCCCCTGGCATGTCAACAGTTGCTAATTTTTTCTCGATAGCATGTATGGTGCATGTCATGATAAGTTATATGATAAGCCTCGCAAGACTTACTGTCAGTAATAAAGCTTCGTTCTTGGGAGTGTACAGTCACTGGGACCTGTCATCATTAGCACATCATCTTTCTTTGACTTTTCCATCTCGCTCCTCTTCTATGTACACCAAATCATGAGTGTTTTGGCTCTCTCATCTTTGGTGAGCTCATCTCAATGCTTCAGCTGGAACCCTTCCGCGTCATGAATCTGCTGAAGCTCCTTGCTGATGGTCTCTTCTCCTTTCTTGTTGGAGATCTCAGAGACTATTTTCCTGCTTGTTTTCTTGGTGAGAAAGATGCACTCCAGTTCATATTCATCAATGTTGGATACCATAACACCCTCTACATTTTCATAGAGCAACATGACCACCCCAATGCACTTCTCAATACCAAGGTTGTGAAACATAAAATCAGTATTTGCTAGGGGAGCACATACTTGTGGAAGCTTGTAATTATTGTCAA
The DNA here is from genome assembly GCA_036939635.1 of Cyclotella baltica. Lineage (NCBI taxonomy): Eukaryota > Bacillariophyta > Thalassiosirophyceae > Thalassiosirales > Thalassiosiraceae > Cyclotella > Cyclotella baltica. The sequence goes on along the minus strand of JALLAY010000201.1, from coordinate 11,682 downwards.
CTCTAAGGTGTAGCATCAACCCACTGTTCTTGTCAGCCAGACACACATAGTTCTCTCTCTCAGCTGGTCCCTCAGGTTCATTTGCAGCCCCTGTACCAGATTGACTGCCCATGGGAAGATTGTAGGCTCATACAACAGCTTCATTTCTGTTGTTCACGCCTGGGGTTTCATCGTTTGGGTTATCAGATTCATCCACTTTCTGGGTTTCACTTTGTCTTCTCCCTCATTGCTGTCCACTCCTGTGGTTTCACTTAGTCCATTGTTTTTCACCCAAACTGTACCAATTGTCGTTACCGTCTTCACTCTTGACATTGACTTCATCTTCACTGTACTGGCTATCATTATCATCATTATCATCTGGGGTGTAATCCTTGTGTTCTCATCATCATCCTCTTCATTGTCAGTCATTCCATCACCATCATCATCCACTTCTGCAATTTTTATCAATGAAATATTGCTGTCATCATCATCAGGTGGAAAGTTGGTATAGGGGATGTCAAGATCCTCATTCTATAGGTTGATGAACTTGAATTCCTTATTGGCTTTGGCACATTGGATAAGGCAATGGACCTGATTGGGCAAAAGGAAGTGCAAAAGTATCACCCCCCTTCTTGAATTTCCTACAAGGGCTGGTGATAGAAGGTCTGCATGATGCTGCCCTTTTCTTCAAGTGTTTTGACATGTTTGCCAAATTTAACCTTGCAGTGTGAATTGTTATAGGCTCTATATGAGGGCAAACATATTCCATATTATTGAATCAGGAATCTGACTTCTAGAAAAGGAATTCTGGTGATTCAGTGACCAGCCACAATTATTCAGTAGAGTTAGAGCATGAATCTCAGAGGAATGTGTGAGTACTGACCTTATTATCACAATCAGTTGGCTCTGTGATTCCATCAATGGAAAGTACTATTCCTTCAGATCGTGTCTTGGTTCTACATTTCTTTGTTCCATGGTTGGTGTGGCCACATCCATCATGGACCAGCCCAGTGTACTTGTCCTCCCCTCCAATATTAACGAAGGAAATGTTCATCATTGAGTCCCTTGTGTTGTTGAAGTTTTATTGCGGTTTGTTGGACAATCCTTTGAAGAGAAGGTAGCACTGGTGTGGTGACTGTGGGAAGTTGTTAGTCTTATTCATGAGGAATGTCATTTTCATAACATGAATAGCCTTGCCATCCTTGTTCTCATCTGAATAAACTAGCTGGACCCATTCCTGACCTTATTAGATACATCGTTCCTTTTTCTCTTGCGGTAACTTCCAGCACCCTCGGAACAGTATGGACATCTATTTCTGTTCCTATTGACGCAAGGATATCCTTTGTTGCTTGGAAAAGGTATTAACATTCTTAGATCTTAGACTAGCTCTCTCTTTTAATATATGAGGCTCTTGGGAGCAGCTCAATGAGACATCATAGTAGATTCTTAAAAACTGAAAATTTCTTCCAATTAGGGAGTTCCTCCGTGCATGATATGACATTGCTGAACATTTGTCCCAGAAGTACTGAAAACATCTGCTGCTTTTGGCTGTCTAGTTTATCCATGTCAACAAATGTTGCTGCACTTGATGTTGTTAATATCACTCAGTGTCCAGTCCTTGTTGGTAAAGTAATCTGTATTGGTCTTGTTATAATTAACATCAACACCTGTTTCTACCTTTCCCCATGTTGAACTTGGCACTTTCGAATCCTACTTGATCGTAAATTTGTTAATTAATAACTGATTAAAGCAAATTGAAGTTGATCTTTACTCAAGTCCTTTGATTCATGCAAATATGTAGAAACACTATGAGGCCTAATCCGTGAAAGGCTGTTGGTCCTATAAACTCAGTGTTTCATACGAAAGTGCAATTAAATTGATTAAAATACACACAGATCATTGCTCAAACAAAAAATAACTGTGCACAAGTTCTCTCAAACAAAATAACCATTCGATCAAGGAAGATAGATCAGTCGTTTCCAGATTTTCAAGAAATATTCCTGATCAACATTTTGCATGGAACCTGAAAATGCTAAAATAAGATGGTGCAAAATAACCTTGCCAAATTCAAAATTTTGAATGGTATGGTCTCCAGAACCTTGTAGTGATTCTTTTGCCCAACGTAAAGCTTCATAGAATCCATTGTATTGTTGAATGTGACAAACTAAACAGTTCAATTGAGTCACATCGCAAGGACTTTGCCCTGGAGCCCGATGAATGCACCTTGATACTTCTCTTTTGTTAGCTTGCCGTACCAATTCTGAAGTTGTTATTCCAACCAAAGACCTTCCTGTCACCATTGGATGCATCTTCTGTGTCAGTCTCAGGCCTCCTATCCCGTCCATTCTCATTGGTGACACCCATGATGATTACCTCACAATTCACCAATATTGTTGAAACCCCACCCTTGTAACAACCACACAGGCAATGAACCCAACTTGATGATCAAATATGATACCGGTCCATGTAAATTGTGTGGTTCTAACCTTTATGTTTTCATTCCCATCGGGCAATCTTTCCATGACAAGAAAGTTGATGTATATAGATGCAACCAGCTTAAACAAAGGTCTATTTTACTGACTAAGAAACTGTTAGGATATGTACAGCTTACACAGACCCTGTAATTCCATCACCAAAATTTACAGAGTGTGAGCATCCATTTACTGTAAGAACCCCTGGTACAACGGTAAGACTGTTGAGCCCCAGAGGAGAAAGAGCAGTGATCCATTGATTTTGATTTTGCTGGTTTCATAAGTTTTTGTTACATAATCTAAAGGGTCATTTTACAAGTTTATCATATGTATATTTATGTCAAAACTAGAGAACTTTTAGGTTTAATATATATCTATCTGAAGGACACAATTCAAAGCAACCAACCAATTTATTTGTTGCTGCCATTAAATCAATAGCATTGATTATAACAGACTACAAGCAACAGGTTTCCCTGTGTTTTACGAAGTCAGACAAAGTAGATCTTCAACAAATCTAAACTACCCTCCAAACGGATTGATAAAAGCTGTTTTAGGGTTTGTTAGCAATGTACCACTTTGTGTAATTTGATGTGAGAATCACCGGAAAAAAGTCACCTGATTCATAATGATCCCAGCCAAGTCTCATGATATCAGAGCAACCATTGAACAAGTCCAAAGGCTTGTAGGCAAACTCTTCAAAGTGCAGAAAGTGTGCAACCTCAGCTATAAACAAACAAAAGAATGAAGCTGTGACTAAAGTCCATAGGAAACTTCTCAGTTGCTTTGACACCTTGCAGTATGACAGGAGAATATTAGACAAATGTGCAAGAAATGATACAAATTAGTAAGATAAATACTCACATCAGCTGAGCAAGGTACCTCGACTGTTTTACCTCCTATTCGGTCTGGGGCTACAGTGTCTTGAACCTTTCTATTGAGACCCAAACAAACTTCACTGGCAAAACTAGCAGCATCACTCACAATACCAGGAATGACTTCTTCAATAAGTTTATCCAACGAACTGATCAATTCATGATCGAGTGGCGGGAACACACTGAAGTCAGGGAAATTTTCAAGACAATGGGCAAACTCAACTGGATTTGGCATATCACCCTTTGACAAATCAAATTCCACTCTGGCATTTTCCATAATGTCATGAATATTACTTATAATTTGCTGGCGTGCACTTTTCTTCCCGATGAACAGAGGTGTTTGCATCCGAATACTTCCAAGAATACAAACATGGACTTTGACCAAACGAATTCTGTTGACCATTTGATTTACTTTCCTCTCAGCTGTGCCTCTGTGATAAATACAGTGCGTTAAATCCTACCATGAAGTGCAAAGGCATGGATGGCATTGACCGACTCACCGTGGAAGATCAAGTAACTCTCGAACCAACAGCTGCTCATCTTGCTTAAACATATGCTCAAAATCATGATTTATTAATTCCCCATTCCAGTAGCTCCCAGTATACACACGAACAACTTCAGGACTATCGAATATCTTTCCCATAGACCACATAAGTGATCCATACACTCTAACCAATTGCTCACGAGTAACAGCGTCAGCCTTGTTCAACACACATCTTATCTTGTCATCATTATAAAGTCGTATTGTATCAATCACATTCTTGAACTCATCACTTATATCAAGTTTTGTGACATCAAACAAGAGTAGAATGAGATCACTCCTATCTGCGAACCATTTGGCAACTTGCGCAAAGTCGTAGGTGCGGTTGATCCTCTGCTTTTCTCCTGATAAGACTCCGGGCGTATCGATAAAGGTGATGTGTTTGAGTAACGGCGATGCACTTGAGCTTCCAACAAAATGATTCAAGAAGGCAGATCCAAATTGTGATAGAGAACTGAATGGTATACTTGGTGTGACTGTTAGAGTGTTTCCTTTCACAAGTTTGCCTTTGGCAGGTATTTGTATAGTCTCGTCCGTCGCCATGGGTTGTGCAGCGTCATCAACCGAATGTAACCAAGGTGTCTCATTAGGAAATCCATTCTTGAATTCATTATCAATTCCATCAGATCCACCATTGTCTTCATCTCCATCATGAAATATCGCCATAAACTTATCAGTAGTTGGTTCCGGCCCAATATGCATCCCCGGAAAGTTCTCTCCAAGCCAATGACTAACAAATGTGGTTTTGCCTGTAGAGTATTGGCCAATCAACAATACCATGGGAGCAGCGTCAAACTCATTGTCTTTAATCTCTCCATCTGTAGGTAAACAAAAGTTAAAATGAAGATGGTAGTTCTTCTCTGCTTCCAGAACGTGATTGTGATAGAGCTCCTTCAGCTTTTCAACTATAAACTTTGACGAGGCGTCATTGGCATTGTTGTCCACATCGTAAGTACTGGATTGGTTAGAATTTGGGGCTTTGGTATTTATATTACAAACATTCTTCACAGCGTCGAGCGGTACATTCTTGAAGGAAGTTGTGTCACATTGATTTGCACCTTTGTCGGCCATTTTATCAAACTGAGGATTGAGCGTTGTCGCAGAAGAGATGCTATCAAAGTTAGGTAGACTGTCGCGTTGTAGGCGTTCTTGCTGGAAAAGGGTTGTTTTATGGTACAAATGGTTCGAGCGTTTGACAGTGTTGATGCAAGCGGTTCATGTTAATGTCTGTGAGATTTGTTCGGTTCGGGTCGGGTCGAATTCGTGTCATGGTTCATGTCGAGTGTCAGAAGTCGACATTACCTTTCATATGACTAAAAATCCGTTATCGTTTCAAGATTGACTAACAGATTTTCATGTAGTTTGTGCACACAAAAATAATGACGATAAATCCTATAGGTATCGTAAGCGGTTCACTTCTTCGCCCTCTCCTCCTCGCTCAACAGGCCCACAGCCCACAACCCAAAACAAAGCTACGCAGCCCACAAGCCCACAACCTCCCCAACCCCAACCCCCGCACTGCTGCACTGCACGCAAAGCCTCAGATTTCAGATTACCGCAGATCACTGCCACGGACGGAAGGCAGCCGACGCAAAACTTCATTTTCCACGCCCACACGGCTCTTATTCTCCGCTTATCAACATTCATTCAATCAAATCATGGTTGATCAATCTCCCGTTGACTCCAACGAAAATGATACGAGAGAGGAGCTGAATCTTCCCAACGGCACAGGCGCCGACCTACTGCGAAATGATAGCATTTGGAGTCGTTTCAAATGCTTGAAGAAGTTGGATCTCAACAATAGCGGTCTGTAAGAGATGTGCATTTGTCTGTTGTTCATGCCATTAGTAAGATCGTTGCTCAATTGTAAGATTGTTGCTCAAATATTTTTTCGTAGCTCTACCTTGCCTTCTGGAATCGAAGCCCTACAAACTCTAGAAATTCTTTTTCTAAGTGAAAATAAATTCGAAGCATTCCCCGAAGTATTTGGTAAATTACCCAAACTACGCATGCTTTCACTCAGGGGGAACCAATTGACCGAACTATCTTCTTCGAATCTCCCCAAAGATTCACTGGTTTGGTTAATTTTGACAAACAATCAGGTTAAACGTATTGACCCAAACATTGGAGAGTTGAAACATTTACGAAAGCTGATGCTAAGTCATAATAAGCTTTCATCTATTCCTCCCGAGATTGGAGGTTGTAAACAACTCGAATTGATCAGACTTGCAAACAATGAAATCAATTGTGAGCTTCCAAAAGAATTCGTCACTCTTCCTAAATTAGCTTGGATATCACTGGCGGGGAATCCTATAGCGCATTGTCCTCAAACAAAAGAGAAAGAAATTCTTAAATCTGCTGTATCATTTGATGAATCACACATATTGGGTAGAGGAGCATCTGGGACTGTGTACTCTGGAAAATATGCTGGGAAAAATGTGGCTGTGAAAATATTCAAGCAACAATCAATGGGTTCTGATGGCAACGCTGAGGATGAGGCTGCTATTAATGCACTTGTAGGTGAGAGAATGTTCTATCAGCTAGATTCTTATCATGCACGTCAAACGTCCAAGTTAACTAGGTACTCTTCCTTTGCAGATCACCCTCTTGCTGTGTCTGCACTGGGTGTATTTTTATGTGACGAAAACGAAAATCACGAGGGAATGGTATGTAGTTTTTTTGCCAGGACTTGGAGATGGCAGGATGTCCATATTTTATCCGTTTAATTGCCTCATTCATTCTTACTTCTTAATTCTTTTGCTAGGTGATGCAATTGTTGGATGGAGCGAAAGCCATAGGCAAAGTGCCAAGTTTTCAGACTGTAACTAGAGATGCTGGACCTACCGATGATGCAAAGGACTTAGATAGAGAATCAGTGCTAAGCATTGTTTATAATGTGGCATCTGCTCTTGAGCATGTACATTCAAAAGCGCGTGTTTCAAATGGAGATGTCTACCTCCACAATATCCTCATGTGTAATGGCGGTGTGGCTAGAATGAGTGATTGGGGTGCAAGCTTCATTTACGATGGGGATCATGAGTATGCATCCATCTTTGAGAGGATTGAGGTCCTTGCATTTGGGAGATTGGTTCAAGACTTGTTTGATTGGTATTTGAATTTGGCTGTTCCTGATTTGACCGAAACAGCTGACTTTCTAGGTAGGAAGAGGGGCGAGCCAATGGAATCAGGTGCATTTTTTAACCTGATGCAGTCTATTCTTCAACCGAATCAGACAAAGCGACCATCATTTGAAGAAATTAAGGAGGAGTTCTCAAAGTTACCGGAGTTCGAAAAAGCAAAAAATGCAGCTGACCAATTTATTATTGATGCGATTAAGCATGCTATTGTCTTAAACGAGTCAGGTAAATTATAATCAAAAAGAAGACTTAAACTTGTGTTATTTTTACATATTTCTATCGAAATCTAGAGTGAAGTAACTCATACTATACTGTTGCCTGCTAGCAGGGAGATAAGATCAGTGTTGCAGAATTAAGTGAATTGAAGACTTAGCTGGGATGCTTAATAATGCCCAAAATCCACTATATCAAACAGTTGATGCCAGATTACTTTTAGAACCACAAGCATGCCAACAAAAACCTAATTGGACAAAACCTTGCAATGCACCCATACCTGTCAGAAGTTATGTCTTGCTTCATCTTTCCACATGCAAACTAGTCTACACGGTCTCATCATCACATACACCATAATTTAATAATCACGACTAACTATCAAACATTGTGACAGAGCTTGTCTCCAACCTGCCCACCTATTACTAATGCTGCCGCTGCCACAACTCCTTTAATTGTATTATGGTTGGCAAAATTATCTTCCAATTGCTAGCGGAATAAACACTGCTGTGTTCTTTTTCATTTGTCTCCGCTGAGAAGCTGAATGCCGAAGATCACTATTTGCATGTAACTATTTTGATGTTGACTCAGCAGCACCATCAATTAGTGATGGTTGGTTTCATGAGAATAGTCAAAAGGATCTTGCCAGTTATCTATCTATTGATGATCAGTTTATTTCTGTGCTTTCGCTCTATATTGCCTTGTTGTAACATAATAACTGGCAGCAATGTTGAATAGCAAGAACAATCACAATCTAATATAGTTTCAGTTCAAGTTCCATCTGCCAAAGAAACAGTAAATATATTCAGATCAAATTAAGAAATGGAAAAGATTATTCCTTGGTGAGTCTACCTAGTCTAGAAACAATGTTGTTCATTAGAAAATGAGAGCAAGTCTCGGAAGCAAACTGAACGACGATATGCAAAAAAAAGACTTTGGTCATTTTTCAATATAAGGTAATCATACCTGCAATTCAGTCTAGTATGTAATCAAAAAGGAAAAATCACCAAATTGACAATTGTCTAGTAGAAAAAGCGACATTTATACCATGTGAATTGAATACTGGTTATTCAGACAATTAACGCAAGGTGTTGAAAATGGCTGATATTGCATCTCTCTCATAATAAAATCCTTTAGTGCAGTTATTAATAATGAAATCCTACTGATTATTTAGACAACAAAAAAGAGGTGTTGAAAAGTACCTCTCTCATAATAACCTCTTTATAATGAAAACCTTGATGTCATGTGCTACGCAAAATGATTAAAAAATGCTGTCTTCTTTCTTGCATGCAATACTCAAGCCAGATTCTTGTGAAGGGAGCAGCAATTTAAGCTGGGATACAATTTGACTTATTTAATGCAATTGTTGCTGAACATTGCTATGCTTATGATACAGTTCAGCTGAAACAAAAAAATAGTGATAGATGAATTACGAGAACATGGCTGGCTTCCGGACAGATGACGTAGCTATCTATGTATGAGTTACATGTTGGCCCATACTTAGGTGAATTTGTGATGAGAGGAATGAAAAGATGTGTGCCTTTGTGGTCTGCCAGTCTTGTGTTACCTCATTCTTTTAGTTTACTAAAGTAAATCTTTCCATTTTTACATAAGATTCTCAAACACACACTCAATTACAAACAATAAGCTATGAGTTCAATAGGTCATTCAACTCCTTGTCAGCATCGCTAAACATAGCATTCAACTCTGCCAATGAGTCATCAGGATCACCTTTGAAATTTTCTGACTTTGCAGGAGGAGAATTCAAAATATTGTTGATGTCTTCATTACCTAAACCCATATCCTCCATATCCCTCTTAGCCTCTTCAATGATATCATCAACGTCCTGAAGTGTTTCATTCAGATTTTCTTTTGCAGGTGACTTAACTTCATCACTACCAGAACTTGACGTTACTGATACAGGCGTGGGCACATCATCGTCGTCATCATCTTCCTCATTTGACAAATTGTAATTGGGCTGCTCAAGAATTTCCCCTTGTGGTACATTCTCAGAACCAGGTGATGAAGGGTGTGTTGCAGCAGGCGCTGGTTTGAACGATCCATCAAGAATGCTTGTGGTGAAAGCTTGGTTGAGAAAACGTTTCATATGTGCCATGACTTCCGCATGACGTGGATCCCCCGCCTGCTCAAACTTCTCTGCAGCTTGTCTATACAAATCCATGATTTCATTGACTCGGTCTACATTAGGATTGTCTATCAGTTCACCTTCCTTTTGTTGAATCAAGGCAACCAAGTTCAATGCCATTTGTACTGCCCTTTGGGTGGCAGCATTTGTGTGTTTACCTAACAAGGGAAAAGTAAGAAAAATTTAGGCATTCTATGGTGGGAGTCAACGATATATGCAGTTCTGAACTCACCTTTCACTCCTTTGCGTTTAAGAATTGATTGGATATCTTGAACTGCGAGAGCACTATCAAGGCACATGTACACAAGTGGATCGTCAGCTGCCTCTCTGAAAAACAATGACAATGATTCCTCCCTTCGAAACTTCAACTTGGCCATTTTCTCAATATTAATTGAAAAGGTGACAGTACCAGACCCAATATTCAGCCTGTTTGACTTAAACTCAATGATATACTCTTCCGTGATCATAAGGAATGTTTCTTCCATTACACTCTTTGCCGACTGAGCAAACCGACTAAACATGGATCCAGCTGTTGCAAAAGAAGTCCTCTCAGACTCCTGAGGTTTCTTTTTCTTTGCAGCTGCCTCTTCCATTGCTTCTTCGACAAATTGTGGTCTCCTAATAGCTTTGCAAGAATACATGCCGATACATTGATTCCATGGTTCTACAGACAGATCAATCTCCTCCCCAATATCTGGTAGACCACCCACAGGCTTCTTCTCTTTCACTTCCTCTGACTTTTCCTCCTCTTCTTCCTCATCGTCAATGTCTTCCTCTTTCGGGGCCACCCCATCTGCCAATGCCGACAACTTTTCACCAACAGCCGAACTAAATGTCCCCCTCATAGACTGACTCTTTGCTGCGAGGGATGACCCAAGTGATGACCCCTTTGCTGCAAACGACGAAAACATGGCTCCAACAGCCTTCTTTGTTTCAATAAGCGATTCTTTAGCCTCACGTGCTTCACGAATCAAGGCAGAAGATAAGAGACCATCTTCATCAACGTCATCATCATCTTCTTTTTGAGAGGGATGCAATGGCTCACCCCTCTTGACGCACTCACGAATCTTGAGGGCCACATGTGTGACTGCATCAGAGAGATGGATGCTATGTTCAAAGTTTTAAGTTAGTGTGTTCACAAAATAAATCAACATACACATGTTTAGCCATGCATACCTAGGAGTCCAATCAAGATCAATATCAACTTCATCCCCGTTGCTAATAGTCGACCCCCCAGATAAGAAGTTAGAACCAGACTTGATGACAGCCAATGGTTTCGTAAAGGGGTAAAACTGAGGAGATTTAGATTGGTCGGTCGATCCACTTTCAGCCTTCCAGTACATGGATGCATCTAGGACAAGGATGACGTGGGGGTCGGCTGTCTCCTGTTCTGATTGTTTGTTTTCGTCTGTCGGAGCAGTTGTTTCATCTTTTGTCTCGCCTGCCTCGGTCTTTATCTCTTTGTCTTCTCCGGTCTCTGTCTCCTCTGATTCAACAGCAGCAGCAGCAGCCTTTTCTTCTCCACCTTCCACTGGCTCAGTTGCATCCTTTTTCTCCCCTGCATCATCTCCCCCCTCGGCAACCTTTTCCTCCTCAACTTTCTCACCAACCTCTACATCAATCCTAAATTCAATCTTGGCAATTCCCCCCTCAATGTTCAACGTGTGTCCCAAAGTTTTAATGAAGGGGGGCAGCAGTTCCATTTTTTTGGATTCATCGTCCGTCGATTCGAGTGCGAGGATTTCACGTTGGAGTCGTGTAGACCAGATTTCGGCGTTGCGGTCAGATTGTGAAGTCATTGTTTGTTTGGTCAAATTGATCTTTTGATTGTTGTTGCCGTCAAGAATTTAATATTTAGCTAAATCGTTGATACTAATGAAATAATAGAGTTATTGAGATGATATGATAGTCTGAATCAAAATCAACGCAACAATGTGGCTGCTCTCGTTTCACACAACCAAGAACAGTGATTTTACCAGTGCAACGGTTCATCAGGCTACGATTCTCTTCGAGCTAAAAATGAAAATGTCAATCAGCGACGCGCCCGCCGTCTCTCCCTCCTTGCTTCTCGCTCACCTTCGTCCGATCTTACTGTTTAGTTGTGTGGTTCATGTTCTTGAGAATGGTGCATGTGGGAACCGGAACTCGTAGTTGTTGCTTGTTGCTCGTCGTTCGAGCTTTCTCAACGTTGGCGACGGCACGGAGGGCCCGTCAATGACCCAGAAGTGCCCGTTAAACGACGAACGGGCAAAATATAGCGCCCAAGTAGCCGCCCGTACGAGTTTTGCGGGTTTCCGTAGAATTAGAAAAAATAAGATGCGCGAAG
>JALLAY010000200.1:0-19290 GCA_036939635.1 Cyclotella baltica | reverse complement strand
TCTGGATTCAGCAGAAGGTTTGCTATGCACTTTACTCACCAAGAGGTATCTAGATAGTAGAAATGGGGTCAAAAATGGAGCACTTTTGAAAAAAGTTGTTATGGGGTCTATTTGGTTCTATCAGTCATTTTAAAGGGTTAAACACAATCGTGCAAAGGTTATTTTCTGATCGTGGTGCACTCAGGCGGCGTTAATTTATTTCGAAAAACTTGTTTGGCCTCAGAGCGGCTTAGATAATTTGTGAGAGGATTAATGTGTGAACCACGGTACACTACCCACTACAGCCCACTACTCCTCCCACCTCCTCCCTCAACTACCCACTGTGCGCATCCTCCTATCTATTGGCTCATGGCCTCCGACCTCATCAATCACACAGCACATCTAATGAATAAAAGCAATGCGCAATCCATCCTCTCTCGGTCTAAAACTGGTTGCTTTCGCATCGGTCGCCTTGTTGCTTCCTTTGGTGTTTCTAGTAATCCAGCTGCTAAACATTTCATTACCGTCCATGTCATCAATGGATCTTCCAGATGAAGTGCTTGCATCACCGAGTCTTTTGCAAATGAAACAGTTAATTACATCGGTGGTGCCATCGTTTAGGGAGCGGTATCCCCAGCTTTGCGATGCAAATGGATTCACGACATTATCTGCTTCGACAATGGCACAAAATTTGTACATCATATCCAACCTTTTGCAGATGGTTTACAAAACACCACAATTGATTGCATCTGGGTTACTGAGCTATATTGCTATTTGTCTAGGATATGTAGGGTTGATTTATTTGAGAAAGGGTTGATTGTATGGTGAGAGAAGCCGTGCATGAGGCTCGAACCGATTTTCATTTGAGAGATGCAACAAAAGTTGAAGATATCCGTGAAATTTACCGCCAATTTGGCAATAAAATCGGGATTTTAAATTTTGAAATCGAAGATCGGGTGGGCTTTTGAGAGAATTGAATCGGGGGGTCGAGTTAAAGTGAAAGTTATACGGATCATCAGTTCAGTTTCGTAGCCCAACGCTGAGGACCGTCGTGTTTAGGAGTAGTCAATTCATAGGGAGTAGGATTGCTCTCCCCAGACGCCAGCATCAATGATGTCTATCATCAATAGGAATAGACTGACTCCCCTATCTACATTAATATTAGTACTCCTCCAATTCATCGTCCTACCCACTGCATCATCTTGGCCACTGAAAATCAAACCAAAAGTCACCCGTCCCTCCGGCCCCACCAATGTAACTCTCTACGTAGTATCACGCACCGAACTCGGAGTCACTTGGGATCCACCTCAATTTGACGGAGGGAAAGCCATTTCAAAATATTTCGTAGAATGGGATACAGTGGGATTGCATCGCCGCACAACCCGCATGAAAACAGCTTCAATGGTCCTCTTGTTCAATCGGAAGTGGTTTGGGGCAGCCTTCGGTCATGTTGCCGGGATATTTGACGTATGTGTCACTTTCCATTGCAACGGATACGAACACGGCTGACCGATTGCGTCTGGCTTGGTCGGCGGCAGAAGTTGATGTTAATGGATTTAGCCTGTTGTCCAACGGTTGTGCTGGAGCAGATTTGTGATATTCCGGCCGTATTGCTATCCATCCGGTCCCATGCGTGGTGCTGTACGTCAATGCTTGTGGCATTATGCGTATTCACAGGAATGTTTACTTGGTGGCAAATGTTGACAACTGGCCTGNGAGCGGCGCTAATTTGTTACGAAAATCGCAAAAGGCTCTGGAGCGGCTTAATTTGTTAGCGGATTAATGTGTTAACCACGGTACAATGTATTCCTCAAACCGCTGCTGCCTTGATCTTGAACAACAACAAAAAGAAATGTAATGCAACAAAGACAGAGGGAAGTCCACTCAATGATGTGTAGCCGTTTTTACTTTAATACCCTCACTAGAACAAATAAACAATACCCCTGAAAAATGATATGCACAACAGACTCAATTAGATCAAATCCTTCTCAATAGCAAATTCCTCTTCATCTGAATCAAGTGCATCTCCATCCTTGAGCTTTTGCTTGATCTTCTTAACCAGTTGCTTCTCCTCCTTCTTGGAAAGCTTCTTCTTCTGGCCCTTAAGCTTTGTCACATTACCGGCAGCATCCGTCACTTCTGTTAGTTGCTGTTGATCCTCAATCTTAGTATCCTGCTTCAACATCCATTCGGCATCTCCCTTAGTCTCAAGGTGACCAGCGTCCATAACCCATGTTTCTGGGCACAGCTTGGAACAGAATTCATTGTTGTGTGTGATCATGACAACACCTCCGTCAAAAATTTCAATAGCACCAGCAAGAGCCCCGAGAGATTCGCGGTCAAGGTAGTTGGTTGGCTCATCAAGGATGAGAATGTGCGGCTGGTTCCACATAGCAGCTGCAAGAACAACCTTCACCTTTTGGCCTCCAGAGAGAGCTGACATACGATAGTGGGTACCAAACTCTTTATCAAGACCCACATCCTCAAGATGCTGTTCAACATTCTTGGCAGACAATGGCCTGACATAAAGACCTGCTCGCTGGGCAATCTTCATGTCAACAGCCTTCATGGCCTTCTCCCAACCCATCTTCTTCAAGATCTTGGCATTCAAGTACTCCCCAGAGTCAACAGTGGACCCAGCATAACGGACCTCATATTCATAATCCTTCTGCTTGTTGGTCTTGCGCCCACCCACAAGCTCTGACACAACCTTCTTAACCTTGGAGATCTTTCCAGTCTCCTCATCAGTGAACTGAATCTCAAATGGTGTCTTCTGAAGCTTCTCTTCTTCCGGGGTGAACTGCATCGTAACCTTCACGAGACTCTCCTTGTCCTCACCATTGTTGGCATATCTCCATCGGATGTACTCATTAGGGGTCTTGGTGAGGTGGTTCTCAATGTGGTGAAAGGCATGCTGGGCAACATAGGCAATACGAGCATTCGGGTGCTTCCAAACATCTCCAGTTTGGGGCTCAATCTCTCCAACCAAAAGCTTAATCATGGTAGACTTTCCGGCTCCATTCTCACCAACACAGGCAACTCGAGAGCTCAACGACACTTGAACTGAGATATCATACAAGGTAGGCTTCTCGTTGCAAGGGTAGGTGAAGGTGCAGTTGGACATCTTCATAAGAGCCTTACCCTTGGACTTAACACCCTCGATAGGACCAGGCTGGGGGAACTTGAACTTAAGCTTGGACTCTGTGAAAGAAAAGTAAGCACGGGCACTGGGCTTAATCTTGACAAACTCATCCAAGTTACCCTTGTACTGGTGGAGCTTCAAGTTTTCAATTTGGATGATGTTGGTGCAGCAATCATTCAACAGACCAGAGTCGTGAGACACAATGATGGCAGTGACATTGGTGAGAGAGTTGAGGTACTTCTTGACCCATGCAACGTTGATAACATCCAAGTGGTTAGTGGGCTCGTCCATGAGAAGAATATCAGCCTTTTGAAGCATAGCACGTGCAAGGGCAAGCTTCATACGCCATCCTCCAGAAAGAGTAGACACAGCATGATCTGGCTTAGCTTTGCCATCGGGAACGAAACCGACCTTAGCAAGCATATCCCTGACTTCCTCCCTAGTACATCCAAGAGCTTGAATCTTCTCGTCAATAAAGACGTACTCAATGCATGACAAGTGACTCTGTTCTCCCTGGATATCAGCCTCGACAAAAACTGTGCGAACCTCATTACTGTCGGGGAAACCCTCAACCTGGTTGTTGGCGATAGACCTCATGAGTGTGGTCTTTCCAGAATCGTTACCTCCAAGAAGACCATATTTCTTACCACGAAGCAGCTTCATTTTGGTGTTGTGAAGCAAAATCTTGGTACCATAGGCAAGGGTGAATTGACAGTTGCAAAGCTCCTCCGCATCATCTTCCTCATCCTCCTCCTCAGGAATCTCAAGCATACCCTCAGCAACAACACGAGTCTTCTCAATGGCCTCCTCAGACTTGGCTGCATCGTAGTAAGAACTGAAAGTAGGAACAATATTCTTCTTCCACTGCACATCCTCCATGAAACTAAGATCCATCATGGTAGTAGCGATAGAAGAAGCATGTTGAATGCACATTTCTAATCCACCAGAAGCTCCGTCACAACTAAATGCCTTCTTAAATTCAGCCTCAAGCTTGGAAACATCTCCAATGGTGCTGCTGGCCTTCTCTGCCAAGCCCTTGAGACGGGTGAGCTGTTCAACGGCCTTTTCCGTGACTCCACGGGCCTCGGGGTCAGCAATGGATGAAGCGTTGGTCTCGAGGGCGGGGAGAAGAAGAGGAATGAAAGGAGCAGCTGCAAGCGGGTTGTCCACAAGCTTGGACATGTTGTTGATAATCACAGCACTTTGACGCTTGGTGGCAGTGTTTTTCTCGCGAAGACCACGAAGGAGAAGGGGAACAACCATCGCAAGAGCTGGGCTTTCAACAGATTGCACGAAGGTGACTCCAGCCATGGCGTGCATGATTTCAGGTACTTCCTTAGGTTTGGTGATGGCGATAAGGATTTTTCCAGTCATGTGCTCAATATCTTTGTTGCCAATAACTTGAAGAGCTTCATTCATGGCATTACTGGAGGCAGTTTTGATTTGCTTTTTAGTGTCCCACATGCATGCAGTTACTTCGGGAACAATTTCAGGGAGAGCATTACCCAATTGCTTGGGTGCAACTTCTCCGAATGAAGCTATGCAGTTGAGAGCAGCCTCACGGATTGGCCACTTCACCTCAACAGGAAGTTTACTGAAGATGATAGGAAGAAGAGACTTCATAGCAAAAGGGTTGATATTTTTGCAGATAGCTAGAGCTGCCTCTGAACCAGCTTTGGCAACCGCCTTGTTCTTGTTGCCAGCTTGCTCAAGACAAGCAGCCAAACAAATCTTCGTAACAGCCTGTGCATCTGGGGCTTGCTCTGCCAAAGCCTTCACCAGAGCAATTCCAGCAAGAGCCTCATCATCAGTTTTTGATTCAACTTTTGCAGCAAGTGCATGAATGTTGGCAGCGAGACCCGACTTTTCCACCCCATTTTTCTTAACGTCCTCCACGAGGGCTGGCTCATCGCCAATCGACAACGCAGCAAGTTTTGATTCGATAGACATGGTTCAAATGATCTAGTTTACGTCAAAAATAGATCTGTGGGAAAGAGAAATTTTATTGAAGACAAGAGGTTCAGATATGATTAGAGTGAATCATCAAATGCACGTAAAAATGGGAAACAAAAAATATCCCTGAGGAATTTAAAGCTGCTGCTGCGCCCCTGCCTCTAACGATTCACTTGCAGTCAATTATACAAAAAACATCTCATCCAACCAACAAACGACCGGGACCCCTCGCAGTCTACAAGTTAATCAAGCCCCCGGAGCGAGGTTATTGGTTCATAAAATATTCAGCCCGCCGAACGAAACTGCTGCTGCTTACAAAGCTTGAACTGTCATGTAAAGCCACGGAGCGAGGTGTATTAGTCCATGATCCATACAATGTACCACAAAATAAACAGCCCGCCGAACGAAACTGCTGCTGCCCACAAGCTTGTACTGTCATGTAAAGCTCTCCGAATAAATTAATCCCTTAGCCGCACATGTCCAATTAAAGGCATCGCACTAAAAGCAAAAGTTCCTCACTCCCAAACTGCTTCATCTGGTTCAAAACAATATACCCCAAATATCGTACCCGCAACACATCACATGCATAAAGATTCCACAGCTACCTCGATGTGCCGCTAAATGAAATATATACTACTGCATTCCCCCTCCAGTTGTTGAAACTACATGTATTTCCTTACCTCCGTTGCCGAATTGGAAAAGAGTGAGGTGAATTGGATTGGATTCGTGGCCCGAGAGATGAAACGGCCCACACGTGAAATGCAGGGCAAAAATCGATGGCCGCGAGAGATTCTTGATTTTTTCATTTTCATTCCGAACACCTACCATACTGAATCCTACGTGTACCACAGAGCTTTAGGATGTGACGTGAACGTGAGATTCGCTGATTGGTGTCCCACAAAGTAAAACACCAATGCGTCTGGCCGGCCTTGGCTTTGGGGAGTGACGCAAAAAATGTGTGGAGGTGAGATGAAACCCGAAATTTAGCTGTTTTTGAGCAGTTTGAGGTCAAAAAAGAGTCAATGCACAAGAGGAGGATACCATGCATTGCATAGTTAGTAGAGAAGAAAATAGTAACCTTACAGTGAGTGCCAAACTACGGGGCGATGGTACCTACCTATCTACCATTGCCATGGTGTAGAAGAAGACACAAAACTATATGACTAGTGGATGTTACCTTCCATGACGACCCTAGACCTCTTGTGGCTGGACATCTAGGATCGTCATTGAAGGTGAATCATCTCTACAAAACAGGCATGGGAAAAGGCCATGGGATGCACTCTCAATGTGTTGATGCACACCAATAACCACCCCATTGAAGAATGAACTGAGAGCATTCAACCTCCCACACAAACAACCTGCACACAAAAAATGCAAGGTGGTTTGAGAAGTTCCACACGGAAATTGACATCAAAAACTGCCCATTCAATGGAAGGTTGCACTTTGAGCCCAGGCTCAGGTGCATCACTAAATTACTCTACAGTTGCATCAGCAATTGTGTCTCCTACCAGCGTGGACAAATGTGCAACGTCATACAAACACCAGACCAGCCAAAATGAGAGGTCGGCTCAGATCACCTTTCCTCGTGCTTTACATCAGGCGAAACGGATTATGACATGTCAACTTTTCAGCTGTATAACCCACAGAACGATTTCATTGGAAATGTTGCTGCAGGAAGTGGTAGCAAGGGGTAAGTGTGTTTGTGTTAGCTGTGCTCCCGAATACATTATTTAATTTGCTCACTGTCTGCATCTTTCTTTCACAGCGACATTCTTTTGGATAAAAATCCTATCGCTCGAAGACACTGCTGCTGAGGCCTCAATCTCATCAGAAAATGGCGACCGGAATATTAGTTGTGGACCGGTCAGTCACTCAATCTTCTCATTACATACTTTTATCTATTATCCTATCATATTTTATAACCAACCACCTTAATTCTTTCAGTTGGGAGATGGCACACTGTTCAAAGCACGCAATAAATTCGAATCTGGGACGATAAGGCTGGAGTCCGCCAGTACAAAGGATGGTGAGTAAATTGCACTTACCTTTTATAGTGCTTTTTTAATCTACTTTCGTCTTCTCATTAAATAAACTCAAACCTCCACTATTCTCCATCTCTGTTAGTATTTCATATTTTATAATGCCAAAGCCAAGTCGATCTAGTCCTCAACCCATAGGCTGCTGATGTGTGTGATCCAAGTTCTGATGGAACTCAACGAACAACAGTGATTCTTAACATGTGACTGTTACTCTCTTTTGCCCGAAGGCACAGTCTCAACCATTAATGGTCTTGACACAACCAACTACAAGTCTCCTCGTCATCATACTAGCTTCAAATACTGCTGATTTGACTTAAGAGTCCAATGCCGACCTTAAGATGTTGCTTTTATTTGGAATGGTGGCCGTCCAAAGTATCTTGCACCAAACTCCACCGCTCGTTGACGGAGGGAAAACCATTTCAAAATATTTAGTAGAATGGGATACAGTGGGATTGCATCGCCGTCCAACCCGTATGAAAACAGCGTCGATGGTCCTCTTGTTCGATCGGAAGTGGTTTGGGGCAAGACTAATTATCGTATTACTGGATTGACGGAGGGGCAAAAATATTATGTTCGAGTTTCTGCTTACGGGAATGGATACTCGAATGCTATTTCAACCAATCCAGCTTTTGCTGTGCCTTCGGTCATGTTGCCGGGATATTTGACGGATGTGTCACTTTCCATTGCGACGGATACGGACACGGCTGATAGATTGCGTCTCGCTTGGTCGGCGGCAGAAGTTGATGTGAATGGATTTAGTGTGTTGCCCAACGGTTGTGCAGGAGGAGAGACACCACCATCGTCTCCTGATGCCATTGAGTCCTACAGAGTGCGATGGGATACACATCCATCATTCTCCAATGCCAAGATTTATGATATCCCGGCCGTTACCGGTGATGGAACTAGGGAGCATTGCTGTCCATCGGGCCCCAATGGAGTGTGCCATGTTGAGCTTGGTGCCGAAGTTCAAACGGTGTCAATCACACATGCCATGTCGTCCGTGCCTTCAGACGAGGATCTGTTTGATAGTGGTGCTATCCGTGTGGCTTACGTTGGAGCTCAGAGCAAATCAATCAAAGTGTTGGCTCCAGAGTCTGGATCGACAGAAGTGCACATGTCTCCATCATCTGATTTGCCAGTGTCTAGCCCAATCAGTGCCGGTGATATTATGCGTATTCACAGGAATGTTTACTTGGTGGCAAATGTTGACAACTGGCCTGCATACATTACTTTGGCGACAGGTTATCAAGCAGGCACCGGCGTTGAGGATTCATCACCAACTTTCCAAGCATACTTCAGCACACCTCCGTCGACGTGCTTTGACGTCTCTGGCTTGGGCAACTCTGCCGAGAATTTTCGGGCTCATATTGCCCAAAACTTTGATAATAGTCCGTTCGACGAATCAATTACGGTTAGCAGATCTACTGTTACTCAGCCTTTTGCTGGATCTACAGAGCAACGCGTTGTTGGTTATGAATATCACGTCACCTTTACTGGCCAGGGCTTTTCTTCCACTCTTGGGCATCCCGTTGAAGATCTCTTGATTATCTCCAACCCATCGTCTCCCTTTTCATCAGTGGGCAATTGCATTGATCCATTCGTCTCTTCCGGATCTGATGTTTCAAGCCAGGTGTCTCTACAAGTTTCAACCAATATGGACTCTGGATCAATCATTCCCGGGCAAAAGTATTATGTCCAAGTAGCTGGCGTCAACACTCTGGGAGCTGGGCCATTCGTACCTGCCACACCAGAGGCAGAAGTTCCAACATCGTTGTCAGGGTTAGCACAAAATTGCATGGTTTATGCCCTACCTACATCTTCATCTTCGCTCAAAGTTGAATGGGATGGGGTGTTTCCTTATCATGGACAAACTCCGAATTCTTATCGTGTCGAGTTCTATGACCTTGATGACATATCACCAACGCCGGTTAAAACTCATTTAGTTACTGAAATCAGCGAAGGCTCTCGGTATTCCATCACAGTCAATGACTTATCGCCAGGCGTCAGATATAAAGTTCTTGTCATTCCCATTAACAATTTAGGAGAAGGTGGCCCAGAATGGTTTGCAGACTTTGACCCAAATGGTCTTATTAATGACGACGAATATTCCTTGGCTGAGAATTACTTGCAAAAGTCATGTCATGCAGTTCCAACTTGTGAAGCTGGATCTGTAGAGTGTTTAGAGGCTGAGAGTAGTTCATTTGCAATCATTGCACGCTCAGTCCCTCCTGCCCCGATCATGGAGGTTGGGACGTATCCAAGTGTTTTAAACAGAAACAGATTTTCAGCCGACTCAACTCTGGTGACTTTTCAGTCATTCTTATTGGACGGCAATCTTCACAGTACCGGAATGGCAACCGACAAATTCCGCATTGAATGGTCGACAAGCATTTCGTTCCTTCCTGTAGCGTCTGGCGGTTCAGCTTCACTTTGGTCGGCGGAAGTTGCTGCATCTTACTCAGATGTTGCTAATGAGAATGCTTTTGGAGAGTACATGATAGATTCACTAATCATGGGAGTTAAATACTACGTGCGAGTGTTTGCTCACAATTCTGCTGGATTCGGAAGTCCTTCCATTGTCGTTCCTGTCAAGCCAATGACAAGGCCTGATCCACCATATGAGCCCATCTTATCTAGTGTGTCACTCGAGGATATTCGTTCGTCTGAAGGCTTGAGTGAAAATGCAATCATTGGGACATCTCTTTATGTTTCTTGGCTGCCACCCAGGGTTGATTTTGAAAACGGCAGGCCAGACATGGTTGGAAATGGGGGAGATGCTGTATCATCTTATCTCGTTGAATGGAGCAGAATTTCGTTTGACAACTACAATCCAACCATAGTCGAAATCAGTATTGAAACGTCTGGAGGTATTGGAGGTTCCAGTGCAACAGGCTTGTTATCTGGGTCTTTCCAGCTCGTCGTTGACACCACAATTTCACCCGATACAGCCGTACGAGGGACTTATACCTCAGCATCAATCCCTGTTGATTCAACGGCATCTGAAGTCAAAACAGTCATCGAGAATATGCCCAACGTTGGAGAGGTCAATGTACATGCTTCTGAACCTTTCACGTGGATTCTTACGTTTGTCAGTGAAGTCGGTGACATTGATATCTCTGTCGCAAAGAATGATGTTTTGGACAATTCGTTGACTGAAGGAACCGTAGATATTACAAAGCTAGGCACAGGAAGCGTGCCGGCAAATGCAGCCTATGGATTTGAAATCATTGACTCTTTCCATCAGCTTACTCCAGACGATACAATTCACTACACAATCCAGCATCTTGTCCCTGGCATGCAAATTTTCACGCGTGTATCTGCATCAAATCAAGTGGGCTTTGGACCAAGGCGAAAAACGGCACCGGAATTCATATCACCAGCATTGCAGCGTCCAGAACAACCAACCAGCTTGTACAACGGAGATGCTGCACCCTATCTCTCAATTCATTCTCCTACATCGCTTGAGGTGCACATTGGGCCTCCAGCTTACGACGGTGGCTCTCCTTTGACAACTTTCTTGATTGAGTGGGATTTGTTGCCAACATTCAGCTCATCAACATTAGGGGATGGGGCGGCTTTAGGATCTGCTAGAGTGAATGCAGCAGCTAGTCTGTGTGCATCATGCATCACTGACTTTGATCTGTCCACAAATACCTTCTCCTACAATGGAGATGAGGTGATGGCCAAGCGCTTAATACCACAACGAAAAATCATGGTTTTCTTCTCTGATGACAATACACACTATTTATTTTCGGTCGTATCTGCTACATCAGGTACAATAAATGTCTCAGACAAGCACTTGAGAGTTTCATCACTTCAAGCCATGACTAGTGATTTGGAAATCATGGGAGCAAAATATGTCATCAATGACCTACTCACAGAACGAAACTACTACGTAAGAATCTCATCTGAAAACGGAGAAGGAACTGGGAAATCTATTGCAACCATGCCATACTACGAAGCACCGAAAGGCTTCCCCAGGCCACCAAGTGACGTAGCCATCAGCGTCAAAGACAAAAACACGCTTGAAGTCACTTGGTCCAACAGCACTTACACAAACGACCCAGATATTCAGGCATTCAAGGTCGAGCGATTTTGCAAAAGTGATGCTGCGAGCAGTGCTACTTTCTCCTTCTTCGGGGAAAAGGAGGTAGTTGAGCTTTCAAGCGTTGGGCTGGGATTGGTTGGAGGGACATTTACTGTTTATTTTGGTGATTTTGATACATCCAGTGTATTTTTAGGGCACGCAAAGGTTACCAATGGCATGAATTTCATCGAAACACACGTTGATCTGACTGCTCGTTTGGCAAGAGATGAATCTCTACTCATTGGCGAGGATGAGTACTTTGTTCATTCTACAGAACCCTTTACAACATCACGGCTTCCTATCTCTGCAAGCTACTCTGGTGAAGACGACGAGAATGTTGCTCTGTACGCACACTCCAAGTCCATGCCCATTTCATTTGATGCATCAGCAGAGGAACTCCAAAACGCACTGGAACAAATGCCGAATGTCAACCATGTTCATGTCCGACGCGAAGCTGCGGAAGGCACTGACGGATATCAGTGGTTTGTGACATTTACTTCAAATATTGGTCCACAGCCATTATTTTCAGTCGATGATTTCTTCTTGGTTGGTACAAATCCAGCAGCATTTTCAGTTTCTCGCAGTGTCACAGGAGTTTCACCAGATTGCTATTTTAGTCAGGTTGTAGATCCTACAACAACCTCACTTGAATTGCAAGAATTGGTGACTGGCAAGCCATACTATGTCCGCGTCGCATCCATTTCTGATGTAGGGGAGAGTGACTTGATCAACTCCACACCACTATACCTCACACCCGGAGGAGTTCCTGATCCAGTGTCTCTTCCTCGCATCAAATCTTTGAATGAGAACACACTTTTGGTTAGCTTCGAAGCCCCATCTCAATCTAATGGTGCCGTTATTGACCAATTTGTGATAGAATCAAGCAGAGACCCAAGTTTTTCCAGCAGTACACGGATTGAAGTTGAGCCAGACTACAAGGTTCAACGTGTCACGACTCGTGCTCACAGTTTGCCTTGGGATGAAGCTTCGAGTTTCACTCTATCTCTTGGAGATTTTCACGGTGATTTTACAGTTCCTATTGGTTCCGACACGACAGTCCGTGTGAACAATGGCGGTAGCATACTTGAACGATCAACAGGATCTGCCAGTTTGTCATTATTTGCATCCAGGGGTGATTACATTGTAGTTGGGGGTATCGAATTTAGAGTGTGTCTGGACACCCTTGATGCCACCCCACACGATGATACCCATCTCTCGCTCTGTTCCACAACCGACCCGTATGAAGCGGCTGCATTCATTTCTGACTCGACCTCGAGTGTGATTGATGAGCTTCCAGTTTTCCGTTTAGACACTTCACTCGGTGCTGCCAAGTCTCCTGCAATTGGTGATGTGTTTTTGAGTACAGTTGACGAACTCGGAGTAAGCCTAGATACACGTAGCAGATTGCGTCGTGGCGATTTAATCAGGGTTGGTCACCCTGACTTGGGAGAAACCTTTCGTGTTTCCACTGATGTTGCTCGAGATTTTACTGATCGCGTCATTCCTCTTGGGTTTGTTGATGATCCAACCACACCAGCATCCCTCAGTCAGACATCTTTGAAACATTCTACTTTCGAGGTTCAGTCATTTTATATTCGATCCAATTCAGACTCGGTAACGCTCACACCAAGTAGCACTTTGAATTCAGGCTACCGCATTCGTTTTAAATCAGAGATTACGCACGAGACCAGCATAGCAGGATCTAGCGGGTGTCTCAAATGGGATGGAAGTGCGGAAGCATTGAAATCGGAATTGGAAACAATGTCAGGGATTGATGCTGTCCAAGTTTCTAGACAAGATTTACCGTCCGTTCCTGGAGGTGTTGGGGCAGGAGTCAAGTATTTCATTACATTCACTGGTGATAATGTTCGCGGCAACATCCCCCCCATTCAAATAATTGACGTGGGTGCCAATGGATGCCTTGATGCAACTGATCTTGGTGGTGTCTTTAAAGATTCTCTTGCCCCTATCACGGTAGAGCAAGTAGAAATCCCGTATGTTCCTTTCTATGAAGTTCAAACCACAGTTGACATTCCGTACGATGCATCGGCGGATGATATGAAAACAGCCATTGAAACACTGACTCAGGCTTGTACTGTGACTGTATCCCAAACATCCAACCGCAATGGCTTCTCATGGGACATCACATTTGCAGAATCCAAAGAAAGCACTCAATCTCCTCTGCTTGTGATATCAGTGAATGGGGAAAACTTGGCAGCTCTTGTTGATCCTGGAGTTTCTGCCATCGGTTTGCAACAAGTGGAAGTCCCTGCAGCTATTCAAGGCGCACCATATTTTATAAGAGTGGCAGCAGTTAATTCGTTTGGTACGGGCGCATTTTCTTTATCCAATCCTCGTGCAATGGAAGCTTCGTCTCAGCCTCCCTCGGAGCCAGTTGATGTGTTTGCCGAGGCTTTGTCTGATTCTGAAGTTCTTGTTCAATGGAACCCCCCGGTCGAAACTGGCGGTCGGTCGGTCACACATTATCGCGTTGAATATGATGGGCTTCCAACATTCTCAAGCGGAATAAATGGCGGTCCATTTGGGTCTCTTTCTGTTTCATCATCTTCTTCGGCCAGCATCTCTGATGTGCAATCAATTACTGTGAAAATTGACAACGGAGGGACAATGAGTTCTTTGTACTTATCTGGGACATTTTCGCTCAATTACGATGGCCAGAATACTAAGCAGTTGCCGTACAATGCATCGCCAGAGGATGTGAAATTAGCATTGGAGGAATTGTGCAATGTTGAAGAAGTCTCTGTATCCAGATCGATTCAATGCTCACCAGAACCAACCATTGGTTGTATGGCACCTGATGGATACACTTGGCTTGTGACCTTCATTTCGGTGCACGACATTGGTGACCAGCACCGCAGACCAACTTCAACACTATCCTCCAGTTACTCTCACAAGCTTTCAGTAGATGGGTCTCATTTGTTTGAATGTTCTGATGTGGACCGCTCGTCTTGTACTATTGGAGGCCTTGCCACTGCAAGCATTGGCACTACTCAGGAGATTCAGCAAGTTGTAATTGGACCATCATCCTTTTCATTGACCATGGGTGGGGAATCATCTGAGGTGATTGAGTTGGGTGACTCTTTGTCAAGGATGGAAGAAAAACTGAATAAATTCAGCAAGAATGGCATAGGAAAAATTGCTGTCACTTGCTCGGGTTGTATGGGCAATGTAATAAACACTGGGGATTCGGTATTGCTTCATTTTTTGTCATTCCGAGGAGATTTACCTGCAGTGACAGCCAGTAACCCTTTTGTGACTATTAGTGAAGTTGTCAAAGGCAATGGTCAATTTGTGGTTGGACGATCCTCATTCTCCTCCATCATCTCTGGTCTGACGTCGGTTAATGACTGGTATATTCGAGTCTTTGCGTACAATGGTATTGGTGAAGGACCATCATCCATGGCTTGGCCTTCTCCATTACGTCTTGCTTCGGTTGCACCTCAGAGCCCGCAAGACGTAACTGTCCAAGTCGAGAGTTCAACGTCACTTTCAGTGTCTTGGAATCGTCCCACTAGCATTGGCGGCGTTCAGTTGGAAACTTTCATAATTGAATACGACACGATAGAATCATTTTCATCGCAGAATGGGTCACCTTTAGGTCAAGTGATTTCAACTGCAGCTGAGGCAGACAAAAGTGTTGGGGTTGTCACACAGGCGTACCCTGACAGCGCCGACCTAATTCTGCGTAAGAGGATCATTATTGATGACGTGAGTCTCATTGCAGATGGAATAATTGAAGTGGGATCAGAATTAGTGATTGAGGGGCAACATTTGACTGTCTCCGCCATTAATGATGAGAGCTGCGGTGCCACTTGCTTATCATTGGAGCAAGATTACTTGGGAGTAGTTTCGAGCGGAATGCAAATTTATGGTACATCGCATGTCAAACACTATGGATCGACTATAACAAATCTCGTCCCTGGACAATCATACTTCATCCGAGTTGCGGCAACAAATGAAAAGGCTATGGGTCCCTTTGCATATCTTGAAGGTCAAGTTGGCCCAATTTCTACAACACCAATGGATCGCCCCACAGCCATATCATGGGCATCAGTCTCACCGATTTCATCGGACAAGATTCGTGTCGACTTTGGCGCACCTCTATATGAAAAGCCAGAAGGCGTTAATGGATCTCCTGTATCAAAGTACGAAATTGATATTGCAGTTGCTGCATTCCACCCACAAGTCATTTCATTGACAACGGGAGCTAACGAGGAGGTTTCTGGTTTCATTGAGCTATCAGCAGGTTATCAGGGAGAATATGACATGATTATTGCAATTGGAAACCAGCCAGCAAACTTTAGAATTAGTCCCGGCTCTCGGTGGGTTGATACAGTGGGCAATGACCTGACTCAGGTTTTACATTCCGGCGAGACAATTATGATTGAGGGCGAGCTTGTGACAATAGGAACAATTCAAAATGATGGATTTGAAATCAATGAGTATCACGTTCAAGGTACAGGAGGCAATGATGTGCATGGATACAGGATGGACAATTACATTGCAACCGCAACAATATCCACTGGTGATGACAGCCTGGTTGATATCAATGGTAAAAACCTCGAAGCATTGGTTAGACCAGGGGAAACAATCGAAGTTATAGATGACCTTGGTGCTAAACTGCATCTTATGGTGATTGCCGTGTCTGGTACCTCTTTGGATTTTACCCCAAGCTACACTGGCGACACTGTAACGACACCCATTCTCATAAGAAAGAAAGTCATTTTACCTGCAAATTCTTCGTCTGCTCGAATGAAGACTGCAATCGAGACTCTTCCAGATATTGGGTCTGTCGAGGTGACAAGAGAAGGCCCCAACTCATCCGAGGGCTATTCATGGTATATTTCGTTCACTTCCAACTCCGGCACCATCAGTCTTTTGCCTGCAACAGAGTCCGTCTCTTACATCACCGTGGCGGGTGTTGGGCAAGATTGCGATGGAAACTTTATTACCACTTCATTTGTTAATGGACGGCCTCGATATGACTTATTGGAGAAATCATGCTACATTGAATATGACAGTGCTGATTTGCAATGGAAACTTTACTCCAGTGCTGGTTCTCTGCTGTCATTAGTCACTGCATCAGATGTCACTGCGCCAATTTCTGGCTGGTCGAATGGGGTCAGTGTTACACCATCTGACAACACTCCCGTGACACTGTTGAATGGGCAAGGCGCCACAGCAGACATTTCTGTCTTGCAAGCTAGTGTAGAACCATCATTCGAGAACATTGTCTTTTCAGCTGAAATCGCCGCTGGTGCGCAAGAAGTTCAGGAGTTAGAACTGTCTAGTGATCAAAACGATCTCAGAGGGTCATTCGAATTGGCTTTTGGAGATAGCTCGACCAAAGTAACAGTCTACTTTGACGATTCTGTGGATGACTTGACAACAAAACTGGAGTCACTACCGGGAGTAGGACGTGTTCAGGTTGCAGTATCCGACCTATCAAACAGTTATGGTCATATTTGGTCAATCACCTTTCTTAG
This sequence comes from Cyclotella baltica, assembly GCA_036939635.1. Classification (NCBI taxonomy): domain Eukaryota; phylum Bacillariophyta; class Thalassiosirophyceae; order Thalassiosirales; family Thalassiosiraceae; genus Cyclotella; species Cyclotella baltica. The sequence goes on along the minus strand of JALLAY010000200.1, from coordinate 2,583 downwards.
CAATTCTGGTGATGTTCCTCTTCTTCGGCACTTTGGCACGTCGAGTTTGCAAGGGACTGGAGTTGGCTTGGATATCAGAGAAGTTACGAAAGGCAGCGTTGGCGAACGTCACATTATTGTTGACAGTCTTGCAGCTGGTCAATCTTATGCTGTCAGGATCCGGGCAATGAATGCACATGGCTATGGGCCATATACTACTCTTAGTCAGAAGCTCGGAAGCGGTGTTCACCCAATCACCCAAACTGCTTCATCTCCTCCTGGCAAGCCCACTGTATCGACGGGCATCATCACTAAATCTCACGCTGAAGTAAAGTTCACGGAACCTCCTTCAAATGGAAGCACTATTTCATCTTACAAAGTTGAATGGACAACGTCGACTTCATTTGATTCATTGGCACAAGCTCAAGTACAAGTTTTATGCAATGACGGAAGCGAAATTTTAGGATCATTCACTTTAGTGTATGGTGCTGATGTGTCCTGGAGGTCTCAAGAAACACCCCCAATTCTTATTGGAAGCAGCAATGAGGAAATTAAACAGACCTTGGATTCATTGCGTCTGATTGGCGATGTAGAAGTAACCACAAATACCGAGAGTGCTTCAGAATGGGAATGGACTATTTCGTTTTTGCATGATGTTGGAAATACTGGCTTGTTGTCTGTGGACACTACTGGCCTCCGATGCCAATCTGAAGATAGTGATGCAGTCAAGTCTTTAGTTACATTGCTCCCTTCGGATGATTTACCTTCTGACTACGGATCACAGCAACTCTTTACTGACAATACCCTCTGTGGCAGTGTCTACTTGGCCGAGTCTTCATCTGTTCAATATTTGACACTGTCTGCAACATCTGGTGCAGTAACAAGTGGATCCTATCAGCTTATGTTAGACAATGAATCATCAGTGTGCATACCGTTTGATGCTTCCGAAGGGCAAATGAAAGCTGCCATTGAAGGATTCAGCCATGTCAAGTTGGTTGATGTTATCAGAACTTCAGCACCAAGCCATTTGGGTTTCCCATACTCTTACAAAATCTCCTTTATTGGTACTTATGCCTATGGTGACTGGCCAGCATTGACCGTGAATCTGTCCCAATTTGGTGCCGGGTCTTGTGATAATTTCATTGGAGGCAATGATCATAAAGCTACCATTCTCCCTGTCCAAGACGAATCATTGTGCACTGATGGAAGCTCTAGAACTGTAGCAATTGTTGCCGATTCACTCACACCCCTAGGGGGTTCATTCATTGCACAATATGGCATCAAGTCGTCACCGGCCATAACATTTGACACAACAGCGGCAGAAATGGAAACTCTCATCCGAGAACTGACTGGAATCAGTGACGTTAGAGTATCAAAGCACAACTACAAAGACTTTGACGTGGGCATGGCGTGGGCGATCACTTTACCTCGTCAAACCAATGACGACGACATCCTCAGAGTTGTAGACACCCATGTGACAGGAAAGAACGCTAGGGTTGATGTGTATCCCGTGTTGAAATTATCATCATCTTCAACTAATGCCGATTCTGTGGGAGACTTTAGGATAATCGTAGACGGCGTAGCAACGGCCCCTCTTTCACACCGGGCAACTCACAAAAAACTATTACGTGAGCTACATCGCCACAATGGCTTTGGCAAAGTCAACATGTTGGGTCCTGAACTCTCAGAAAGCGTGTCTCCTTTGGATTTCGATGCATTGATTGATGATTCATTGACAGCTTCAGGGTTCAAAGCCATTGCGATAGTGGGTGATTTAACCACAACAGTCGCACCCGGAGACAAAATCATTGTTGGCAGTTGCACTGACCTTGAAATCAAAAGTATAGAACATCAAGTCTACGACGAGTTCCAAAGTGCTGGGTATTTATATGAATCACTCTACTCAGCATTACCTGAAGCAGAGCAAGCAAGGTTATATGGTTATTCCATTTTGGCAATTGAACCAACTGGAGGGGCACTCAGTTTTACTTCTGATTGCCTACAAGCTGACGGTGTGGCAGAACCGGTGTCAATTGGATCTGTTCTATTGACAGAAAACGGAGTAGACCATTCGGTCATTGTCAAATCACACATTGCAAACCTTGATACGATACAGATAGTTCCTGAAAGGAATTGGAGAGGTACATCAGCACGCCTCTTCTTCCAGCCACCTTCAGGCTTGCTCCCACGGACATGTGACTTGAATGGTCTTGACAAGAACAAAAAGTACTTAGTTCGGGTTTCGGCTAGGAATGCGCAAGGATTTGGCGTGCCTTCAAATATCATCCAGATAACACCAGCTTCTACAGTGCCAAGTGCCCCATTGTCGGTCTCGTTGACAGCACTTTAACCACATCAAGTCTTTGGGGTTTGGGTTGTTTTAAATTTCTTTTACAATCACTGAACTAATTAGGAGTCAATAATGAAACATAGAACAACAATTGGTGTTTCATCTGGAAATAGACATTAAAATACAAAACTGCATAACCCTAACTCTAATCCATTACGACAACTCCACCAAAAACCATACTCGTCGTCATCACCTTCAAAACTCCATCAAACCATCCTCATCATCATCGTCTTCATGACTTGCATTTAAACTCT
>JALLAY010000199.1:0-18854 GCA_036939635.1 Cyclotella baltica | reverse complement strand
ATAACGGTACAACCCAACATACGTGAATGCCCAGGGAGTAAATGAGTCCGCCAAGTCATCTACACAACCAACAATTTTTTCTTGGAAGAAGATGCAAGATTCATAGAGGCACATCATGGCCGAGTCGTTGCGGTTGGGTCTCAAACCTTCCGTGAGTTGACGTAAAAATTGCACAAATCCCACAAAAAGAGAGCCGTAGCAGATGGATCCAAAGTTGAAGACTGTTGCAAGGAGAAAGGTTGGATATAGAGCGGATGGTTTTTTGAACCACCAGCTTCCAATTGTTCCCGCCACAGTAACAATGACAATATGCTAAAGAAGTGTCACCCAAAGTCATTAGCATTCAATGAGCACATATATCGTCACAAATAGAAGCCTCAAAACAACAACAACTCACCCTCAAAACCTGATACGTCCAAAAATACGAAACCAACAACAACCCATCCACAGCAACCTTCCAATTATCTCCCACCTCCAACCCCCCATTATTCATTGCATTATGCAACCCCACAAACGTAAAACTATAATAAATACTACACACCAACGCCAAAAACTGACACTCGAATGCAATACAAACCAGCCCAAGATTGTCCCTCACCCCCTGAAGCGCCGTTGTAAGGTTGGCAGAAGCAAATGGAATCCTATCCCAAACTACAAACATGTACCCCACCGTCAACATTAGTGCGATAATACCGGTAATAGGTACAAAGCTCTTGGGACTAATTCCAATCCCAATCGTGCCCCATGCAAAACTAACTCCAATCGACAGCACTAAAGCCACGTACACAAGCCTACGACTCATGGCCATCATGAACGCCAGTGCACACGCAGAAACAATCACGGCAAATGCTCCACAAGTGTAAGCCATTTTGATAATGTTCCAATATGCCAGTTCTAATGGCTGTTCGTCACTTTCTTCCATTGGGCCCAGTTCATCTGAGGTTGCTACCAGTGCATCTGGTCCGTACTGTAGGCCTAAGTAGGAGACTACCCCGAGCTGAAGCAGGAATAGCGCAGCAAAGAGAGGGTCTTTACATGATCGTGCCTGCTCTTTACCGCGGTAGTCCTTCATGTAGAGGTTAACGGATTGTTGACGCATGTGCGAACGGGATTTGCGGGGGCCTCCGGTGGGGATTTGGGATGTAGCTAAAAAGGGTTGGGTTTCGGTGTTGGAGTGATGGGAGGCGAAGGACCCCATTCGTTGATGCTGAGGCGGGATATTGGGCATAAAGTTTAGATTGGGAGGGGCCATGCCGGGAGCAGCCGATTCGGAGGCGGCACGACGGTGGCCTCGCCCTCCTAGAGCTTTGCGAGAGCGGCCCGAGTTGGTCATGATGGCGTTTAGTTCGTTGAATCCGGAAAAGTTGGGGGAGGGAGGTTGTTGCTGGGGTGGACCGAGGTTACGGAAGCTCATGTGATAGGAGGGAGGGAGGTTCATGGATCCGTAGACGGGTGGGTTGTCGATGGAGGTGAGGGGTTGGTTGTTTGGGGGGTAGGGGTTTGGGTATTGCATGGGCACTGCGCCTTGGTACGGTGGCCATTGTTGTTGCTGCTGCTGTTGTTGTTGCTCGAGGAACTGCTGCTGCATGACTCGAACTCCATCGCTGCTGGATCGATTGCGGGATGATTTGCGTTGTGGACGGGGGCGAGATTGATCGATGCCACTGTTGCTTTTATCGAATGAACCGGAGCGGCCGGGAGGTAGAGGCGGTGGGGCTTGAGGAGCACGGCCGTTGCCGTTGCTGTTGTAAGAGGACATTTTATTTCGTCGATATTGTTGTGTTGATTAGATTCTATTACGAGCTGATTGAGTCGACGCTCTGGAAAAGTTATGGAATGATTGTTGTGAGCGAAATAAATAGCGTTCCAGACGGACGGATCTTAGTCATATCGTAGCACGTGCACCGACCACTCACCTCAATCAAACCTGCACTTCTTTCTTGCCACTACAACACGCCAGCAGGATTGCTTTGAAACTATTTATGGATGCTTCTATTGGCCATTTGCATTGCATTCCAGAGTATGAGATAGATGGACGGTGCAGTTGTGCAGTTCTCAACAGCATTGTTGATGGGGTCACAAAAGGTCGGTTGATGGAAAGATGTCACACTTTCAGCCTCCGAGCCGTGGAAACAGGTCTTGGGAAATAATGTGAACTATTTTTGTGGGCAAGATTCAAGATGTATAATTAAAGACAAAACTGAATCATGCATGATCCTATGAAGTTATGAAAATCATGTGATCCACCCTCGTATTAGAATGATGTAAGGCCCACTTTTCCAGTTGTCCCTGAAAAATTAGGTGCCGACTGCCGGCGGAGTAGAAAATTCAAACGAATCTTTTTGGCGGGAGATACCGGATTCCGGATACCAATGCGTTTTTTGCATTCGGAAAAAAGATCCACATAAACATGGGAACCCTCAGATCAACTCAGATGGTATCCAAGCAACAACAGCCGCCACTGTCAGCGAAATAGCCCAATTTTGCCGCTTTTATTTCGATATGGTTCAGCGGGAATCTGAATGTCATTCCGACCTTCGACCTCCCCAAATAAAATCCATCGACACGAGAAGACAATGACGATGAATCCGCCGCTGGCGTCCCATCGACGGCCCCCTTCGCCATCCACCAACATTACAAGACGAATAACATTCATAATACTATCAATTCTAACCATAGCAGCTGCTTCATTAATATCCATCAAATATAACGATGACTCCTTCATCACGAACTCATCACTTGCATCGCACCTACACCGTTTCCTTCGGAGCAAACCACATAAAACCCTCCTCCCCCTCTCGACCTCCGATTATTTGGGCTTCTCCTTTGCCACTTTAGGTCTCATGATTGCCGCAGGTGGAGGTATCGGCGGGGGAGGCGTCCTAGTGCCAATCTATATCCTAGTAATGGGATTTAGCCCAAAACATGCCATTCCTTTGAGTAACATCACAGTGTTTGGGGGAGCTGTGGCTAACACTATCTTGAATGTGCGAAAGAAGCATCCGTTAGCTGATAGACCTTTGGTTGATTGGGATTTGATATTGGTTATGGAACCTTTGACCATTGCTGGGGCTTTAATTGGGGCATTTTTGAATAAGTTACTACCGGAAGGGCTTTTGGTGGTTAGTTTAGTGGCTTTACTGAGTTTTACTAGTTATACGACGTTAGGTAAGGCTGTTAGGATGTATAAGGCTGAGACTAGGGCTTTGCTGGCAGAAAGGAAAATGCATAGGGCTGTGAGGCCAGATGGGACTGAGGAGAGTGAATTGACTAGGATGGCTAGGGAGATGGAAGAAGAAGAAGCGGAAGAAGAGTTTGAGGATGCTACAGAGGGATTGTTAGATGGGAAAGAGATAGGGGACGACGAGGAGGAGATAGAGAATGGGATACAAATGACAAAATCAAAATTTCCTGAGGAGAACACTTCACATTTTAAAGATTGCAAAGATGAGGATGAGGCATCTACATTCTCATCCGCTTCCGAGCTTCAAAACAAAGAACTTCTTGCAAAATTACTTGAAGAGGATAGACACGTCCCTGTGAAGCATGTCCAAGTCCTAATTTTAACTTTTGGCATCATCATATTTGTTAACCTGATGAAAGGAGGAGGCGCCTTCCCTAGTCCACTTGGAATAAAATGCGGCTCTCCTTCCTTCTGGATCTCAAATGGCATCATGCTCGGTTGGATCATTATTGTTTCAATGTTTGCAAGATCCTATCTAGTTGACCGACATGCAAAGAAAGAGAAAGTTGGATATCCATATGTTGATGGAGACATCAAATGGGATGAACGTGCTACTGTTGTTTATCCGATTGTATGCACGGCTGCTGGATTATTTGCGGGGATGTTTGGTGTAGGTGGAGGCATCGTAAAGGGACCGTTAATGCTAGCAATGGGAGTTGATCCAAAGGTCAGCTCGGCTAGTTCTGCGTGCATGATTCTCTTTACATCATTTTCAGCTACTACATCTTTTGTGGTCTTCGGTCTTTTGGATATGGAATATGGATTAGTCTGCATGTGTTTAGGGTTTGTAGCCACTCTTGCTGGACAAATTGGTCTGTTTTATTTGATGGAAAAATTCCAACGGAATTCATACATTGCTTTCTCTATTGGAGGCATTGTGTTGTTGAGTGCATTTTTGATGACAGTTCAGAGTTTGTTGAGTATGGCAGAGGGTGGTGGGCCTAGACCACCAAGTGGACTATGTACAGGAAAGTAGTAGCAGTAGTTTAAGGTACTAGGGCTCATCTGAGCGTTTTGACAGGGACAAGTTATCTACACAATCTTGAAAAATTCATGGCGCAAATTTTCATTACACCCCCAAAGTCAGGCTGATAATTTACTTAAACTCTCAATTCCGAGCAATAGAATTGTGTTTCAACTATTATCTACAATACAGATTTGTGCATATGTATATTTTGTTGAAATCCCTAGTAAAGAGCATAAGAGCACAGCCAATAGGTTTGTCGTATCCAGAAATATGGGTCTGGTGCCGTTGTACCTTGGACATTTGTTATGATCACAAAGCTTTAAATCTTTACCATATAATTGCATACTCTGGCCAGTTTTTAGAGCATCCAGCTCAATGGCAAGTTTGCTCTATTTCACAGTATTCATTTGATTTCCATTCAACTGCAAATAAGCATGAAAATCCTCTTGCCTGTGCATTGTTTGATGATACTGCCACTGTGAAGAGTCAAAAAGGGTACACCATTGCTATTGTGAACTGTCCAGTGAGCTTTGTTTTGACACTCCAAAATGAAATGGTGTGTTCCACAATTGTCACAAGTTTGAGTAAGATTTTGCATCCACCCAATCCTGCAATGCCAATGCATGTATCCATTCATAATGGTTTTGGTCAAAGCATTTTTACTACATTTTACTCAAAGCAGCAAGCATTATGGAATCAAGATTATTTGGTTTTGTGAGCAGACAGTCAATTGGGAGATCAAAATGTTCAAGCTTGATAATGCGGAACAGCTCGGAGATTTCTTTTTAAGCCTCTATGTGGATTGGTTATACCACTCCCTCATAGTCAACTGTGGCGGTGTGACAAAAGCAATCGACAAAACTAATACAAGAGCAGATTCAATTTTGAGCATTCTCCGGTCCCACCCATACGGCTGCATTCATCTATTGATTGTCAAGCCAGGCTTGCCACATTAGGTGCGCTTGTTGTGCAAATGGTGCATATGCAATGGTTCATCCTTGGGCTAGCACGCAAGCAGGGCTGGTGTACTAGTTTTATTGATTGCTAGTGTCATTCAGTCACTGACTGGTCAAGTGGGAAAACCAATGACAGTATCATAGATGTCAATCAAGATTGGAAAGGAGATGATGCCTTTGGACTGATGGATACAATCCAATGACAATGACTTCAATGTAACAAAATCAACTTGTGATTATGACAGTGTTGCTTTGTCTGTCTTCATGAAGCATATCCTCATTTTCTCATGTATTTCGGTAAATGGTAAATGAATGATCGCAGATTGAGTTTATTACTTACTTTGCATGATTCTAGTTGTTGTCTGCTTAGATTAAGATTATCTGAGAAGAGGAATGCCTCACAACATATCAACAATAATCCAGTTTCCTCTTTATTGTGATCTCTGGTTATTGTCCTACAGTTCAAATAGAGCTGGGGTCTCTGTTTGCCAGGTTGGGTTTATTGCATGCCTTAGTTACGGTGGAGATCATATGTTCAATGTTATTTTTGATTCATTTTCTATTTTATCACTGGTTTGCTCATGATGGGTACCAATGCCTTTAATAATGGCCTTGTTCAGCATCGCGTCTTTTATATTTTAAGAGACATTCAATCCAACCATCTGTAAAATTGTTACTTCAACATTTTGTCATAATCCCTTGACTGTCATAATTAGAGGTTGATTAAACCCTCATATGAAAGCTCATTAATTATAGATTCTGAAACACCTGTCATAAATTCTTTTGTATAAAATACTCTAGAAGTTACAGCCTCAAACTTGAACATTCAAAGAACTATCACCACTACCAACGCAATCACCATTTTATTTCTAGATCATCATGTTATGTATATCCCACACCATCTTCATTATATTCCCAGCACTGGTCAAAGAGTCTAAAATCTCAGGAGTAGCCAGTATGTTGGTATCATAACAGAGGACCTTAAGATCTTAGGAGTGATTGAAGAAGGTGAAATCCCAAGATAGGGCAACTAGATCCCAAGAGTGGTGATATATGTCAATACCTCAGGAGTGGACAGTAGGGTCTTTAGAGTGAGTCAAGAAGCTCACGTTGGCATCTCCAAAGAAGAGAAGGATTATGAGGCACTACTTTCTAATAGATTGAATATTTGGCCCAAGTCTAACCTCTGACATTACTCATAGCTCACAAACATTGTGTTACACATGTGGTCATAAGTTTTCAGAGGACAGAAACGATAGAAGATATCCATTTATGGTGGTATCTGAAGTATCATGGATGCCTCTCAAAAATGGACAATCCAATGATAATGACCACATTGTACCAAGATCAGCTTGTGATTATGACCGGGTTGGTCTGGCTGGCTCCATTGAGCAAATATCCACATTTCATCATGTACCTTAGTAAGCAGTGAATGCAAATGATCACAGAGTTGAGTTTATGGCTTGCTTTGCATGATTGTAGTAGTTGTCTGAAGACAAATGTCTCACAAATGACAATAATCTAGTGTTCTTTATTGTGTTTTACTGATTGTTTCTCCACAAACAACTAAGGATTGTTATCCTACAGTCGATGGAGCTGGGCTTTTGTTTTTGTCTGCTGGATTGGGCTTTTTGCCTGATGCCTTGGTTGCCATTGAGATCATCTTTCAACAAATATAGATGTACTAAGTTACCAGACCACCCAATATTATGTTAAGATTATTAACTACCGAGTAGAGACTTAGTCCTCCCTCTTAAGCAAATACTCACATTTGGAGCTTTGGTTGTATCGTAAGTAGTAAAAATCTTGTGAATCACATCCATCCTTTTCTATTTTCTCTCTTAAATCTCCCTTTATTGTGCAAATCTAACAAATGCAACATTGAATGTTATGATCATAACTCACTCAAATACACACACACCCTCCGGAAAAGTGAACAACAACCTTGGAGATGATAGAAGCTGATGCAGTCTGCTAAACTAAGGATTGAATTATCTAATAATCAAATTGATATCATGAGTTAATCTGAAGGAAAAAATCACATGATATCATTATATAGAAACACTATGTAAAGTCATGTAGACACTTCCTGGAAGCAATGGAAAACTCAAGAATTCAGATACTGATATTAGACAAAAAAGTTCTCATTCTGATCATGACTTGTATCAGCAGCCAATATGAGCTGTCGTGAATAAAGAGCCTGGGATTTTGCCATATGACTCAGATATCTGATCAATCGAAGACACAAAACTACATAAAACTACTATGGATCACTCTCTTTCCACTCCCTCTTGTTTCACAGTAAATGGGTTCACCATTACATCATGAAGACATGCAACTGCTCAAAATCAAATGAACCACTAGTCAAACCGTTTGTAAAGATATCCTCTAATTATGAGAAACATCAATGGTATTTATGATATAGGCAGAGGGTGGCAAGATCCCAGCAGCGGCTGAAGAAGTTGAAATCCCAAGAAAGTGCAACCAGGTCCCAAGAGTGATCAAATATGTTGATTGTCTATTTTAACTGTCATCTTGTTGATTATGTGTAGTGAATATCGTGGTGCATTACAAAAACAATATTTAGGCATAAGCATAAGTACCCACCAGAATTGTGCTGACAGAGCATTGTGTGTGCAATATTGAGGAGGCCAGAAACCATACCTGCTTTCTTGCTTAACTAAATGTTCCATCTACTTGTTCTAATTCCGAAACCTTAGCAGCTGCTCTATTTCTAACTAAACTCTCAGTACTTGCTTCTTCTGAACTGCCATTTAAAACATGATTGAGTTCATTTCCAGCTTTGTTGGGAAGCAAACCTTCACATTTGAGTAGTGGTGAGTCAAGCTTGTCTTAAAATTCACTCACCTATGACGGGTCTATAAAGATCTCTTGTGATCTGTGTTGAAGATATTTTCAGATGCTTTGTTATGCTGAGTTGCTGTAGTTAATGAAGACACTGACAAGACATCATCAAATATAAAGATGACATGGTACATAGGCGACATGTGTTGGGTATGTGGGTTGTGGACAAGATGAACTGTTGATGAGTACTTTGAAAAGAATCCAACAACAATACCAACCCTTGCTTTGCTGCACCACTTCGGATCTTCAACCAAGAACAAATCTATCTAACACAGTGAGTAGGGTGACTTGGTGAGTGTTGTGGGAGTTACTTCAATTAAGATAGCTTTGATACAGATACAAACATAAGTGGTAGTTTAACTTTTTTAATCTTTATCAAATTTGACAGTATGTTCAACGATTAGGGATATATATTTAGGGTGCGAACGCTTTCCCCCCCAAATTTCTGTTCAGCCGTCTTGTTCTTCATCCCAATTCATTCGGCTCAAATCCATTATCCACAGAATACAAAAGGTGACTCATCAGTTGCATCAAAGTCTCTTGTGGTGTCTATAACATGCTGTGAGTTGTTAGTTGTTGGTTGGGGGTTGAATTGAAGGGAAGGCATGGTTGAAGAGATTTGATTCTTCATCAGCTAGAAGTGTCATCCAAGTCCAAGGGGATGGTACAGCATGTAGAATACAAGATAGTTTCTTGTAATTCTATGTCATCAGGTAATGAGCCCATATCATCAGATAGCTTTTCAAATATATCATCTAAATGTTCTCGCAGAGAAGATAGTTTCTCCTATTCATTCAATGTTTCTTTCAAGTCAGTTTTTAATGTCTTGGATGATAGAGTAACTTAGCTTGCTTGGAAGTGTGAGTATCAAGGCGAAGACTGTTGTTATGCTGATTGGAGAGTGTGTTATCTAGAGATATTTCATCACTCTGTTATTAAGACACATCCCAAATGTTACCACTTCTTCTTCACATCCTTACTCTGCCGCTATGTATCTAACTCCTATTATAGCAGGCTAGCCATACTTCAATCAGCAGCAGTGCTACCATAACTGTGCAACTTAATCCTCCCAGGAACAGGCAATTTCCACACCATTTTAGGGCCAAGACATTTTTATTCAATATGGGGGGCTTGAGATGAGCGTCAATAATCCAGCTTTCTCATGATCCCCTTATGACAAATACAAAAACATTCAATGGCTAACCATGAGTTGTCTTCTATCCAAAGTGGCCACAGGAAACTTGTTTGTGCAACTACTCACAGAATCAGCAAGAGGAAATTACAGGCTGATAGCAGCAGTTGGTTTGTCAACTGGTGTTCTTAGTCTCTTAATGAGTCATTTCAAGACTCTACTGGAGGGAGGAATGAGTTTTGGTGGAGGTCAGTCATTTTAGATGTGTTTTTGCTTGGTGGCCTATCATTTGGAACAGTCTTAACCCAATTTTGTTGCAAAGTAAAATTTTAATAGACCAATAATATTTTCACAATCTAACCAACTTCCAAACCATACCATGAAGAGTTGTAGAAAATATCCCCTAAGAGGTATATGGTATTGTTTTTGGCAAAGGCGTTCACTGTCATATGAACATCAGCGGCCTAGTAGTTGGACAGTTAAATCCATGATGATACCTGTATTCTCCTGATGATCTCCTTATCGAGGGTGTTGGTAGATAGAAAAATGGTTCACTATTTAATCTTAGATTTGGCCAAAGTTCAAGTCTTTAAGCCTGTACTGTGCCTATTTATAAAACTGATATGAATCACATTTCTAACGTTTAGTCCAGACTATAAACTGCACTGCAAACAACTTGATCAATTCCATAGAGGCAAGGAATATGGCAACTGCGGTAACACAATAGTGCCATTTCCAAGGAGCACTGAAGGTGAAAGTGTCCGTATCAAATTGACTCCATCCAAAATAAAATAGAATTGCATCACCTGGGATATCTAGTCCTTTTTCAACTATGTCCTGAACAAACATGATAATTTTTCTCAGTTCCTTGAAGCCACGGATGAGATTGTTTGTGCCACCAAAAGGCAGAAGTTTACGCATCATGCATGATGCAACCTTGTGATGATTATCAACTGCCCCAACAAGGATATCACTGGCAGAACCACCGTAGGAGTCATCATCAAAGCATTTAGCAACTTCTGTTTTGCCGTTCTTGTTATTACTGATAAGCTCATTCACCTCGAGGGCACAGACTGAAGAGATAGTTGCTGTGCAGTGAATGAAATTGGCTGCAGCAGGCTCAACCAAGCAATTATTGTCAACAAGACAGGACATGAGAGCTTTAAGATCTTCATGTGATTTAGTGGTGTCTACATTTTCTCCATCAATGCCGAGAGATAGTGCTACAAGACGAGCTGCTTGAGCAGAATAGTTGTCGCCATCTGGAACATCACCATCAATAAAACCGATACCTTTTAGCTGGCTACCATGGTCATCAAAGACATCGGCCAGCGCTTGTTGTCCAGACATTGTCAGTGGACTATCAGTAGTGTTCATTTCAGGAATCAGCTGGCCAACATCAATACGATATGATTGCCCTGATAATTCATTTGTAACAAGACCTGGATGGTATCCAAGATAATGTGGTGAGTTGAACCACATCATCTGCACTAACTTTAATCACAAACAATTTGGACAAAATGGAACTCACCTTGGAGAATGTACCTGAACAGGTTAACTTGATATGCCCAAACCCAACCGTCAGGCATGGCAGAAGATGTAATAAGAAATCCCATCAGGCACACACTGAGAATCACACTCAGACCAGCAAGACCATTAGCGGTTTCTTCATTAGGAGTGATAAGTGCATACATTTGACCAAGTGACATGACACTCCAATTAGCCAGGAACAACATGAAAATGAAGAAACCAACATATTCTGCTCCAACTCTGAACCCTGCAAAAGTGAACATAAAGTAAGAAATGTAAAGCCAGTCTTCAAGTTCACACACCATTTTGGGTAAAGCTTCACTCACCAACCATGTAATAGATAATTGCATACATGATGATAGTATTAATTGCATGAAAGGGGATGTCAGCAATCAATTGACCAAGTCCATAGCTAAGCCTAGAATAAGTCCCACTAACAGCCTCTCGATAAAGAACAGATCGATCCTCAATCAGTGGAATTACTGCAGACTGCATGGGTATTACCAATACAAACGTCATGAAGAAAATACTGGCTATGGAAAACACAGCACCTTGGATGTTCTTCTCTACTTGAAAGAAGAGCAATCCCAAGAGGAAGCAAGCACCAGCAGACACAGTCATTCTCATGAATGAATAAGATGGGTTTCGCCACTGAACTAGTAGTTGACGTTTGACTAGCAAATTCAATTCAGAAAAGAAACTCATTTTCTTTCCATGAATCAAGAGAGGCTTCTTGCCCTCTGCTTCCTTCATGTCAGTATCAATCGCAGAAGAAATGTCCTTGGAGAGGTCGCATTGTTGAAATGATGATACAGCATCATCAGGGGAGCCATTGTCAAGAACACCTAGAACAAAGTCAGCTGGATTGACACTTGACTTTGCAGTTTCGCCAGAGAGGTTGCCAAAGTAGTCTAAAAGTGTCTGACTACTGGGGCCAAGCTCTCCCGAATAGCTTACCCTACCACCTTTAGCAAGAAGCAGCAAGTCATCAAATTGTTCGAACATTTTTCGTGACGGTTGGTGGATAGTGACTAATGTTATGAGGCCGAGAGCATCAGTCGAACGGCGCACGGCAGACATGACTAGGTCGGCAGCGTTGATGCCCAAGCCACTAGTGGGTTCATCAAGGAACAGAATCTAGAAAGAAAATGAAAGTATTAGAAGTGAAGTGCTTTTTCAATCGACAATTTCACTGTTCATGTTTACTTGAAGCATACCTTGGGTTTAACCACGAGCTGATTGGCAATAGTGAGGCGCTTGCGAGCATGCTGTAAAAGAAAAGACAATAGAATTAGAGAGTCTTTAATATGAAGTGGCTGGACTACATCACTACAAGAGCCTCACCTTTGGCAGCCCCTCACCCTCCTTCTCCCTCCCAACAATCATTGTTGCATATGAATGCAAATCCATGAGAGTTAGAACATCATCCACTGCTGCTTTTCGGTCAACACTGTTAGGAAGACGACACTTGGCAGTAAACTCAATCGTCTCTCTAACTGACATGTAAGGGTTCAAAAGGTCTTGCTGCTCTGCATAACCACTAATGTGCTTCCATGTCGTTTCGAGCTTAGGCTGGCCGTCAATCATGATGTCACCTGTAATCTTGCCACCAGTCTTGTAGCCTGCTATCACATCCAATAGAGTTGTTTTGCCAGCTCTGAGAAGTATATGAAATAGTATGTAGTTAGATGTGATGTTGAATTGTGCAGCCTACAGATAATGGAAGGAACTTACCCACTCTGACCCATTAAAGCACACATTCTTCCTTTACTAAAGCGAGCAGTAACACCATTCAACAAGGCCAAATCAGTTTGTGAACCCCTCTTTCCAACCTTGACAGAGTAACACAAATTCTTTACAGATAGAGAGCTAATGTCATGACCTTGATCAAAAGCACCCGAAGATTGAGCTTCTGGATCTTCAGCAGCAGGAACTTTAGCATGTACTTTAGCACGTGGACGTCTAATCTGATTAAAGTACCAAGACCTCGTCTTTTCCTGAAAATGCAATCCAATCATATCAAGGACAAAGGCAAATACGAATAGCATGATAATATCAAATGCCATGATTCCTTGATTGGATGCCCAAGGCTCTCTTGGCAGAGATTGGGCTTCCAAGTATTTGGTTCCGTCAACAGTGCCAATGGTTGTAGTGCCAACATTAGGGTTCACAATCACCACACCATGGAAGGTTTCACCATCAAACTGGTTGATCATCATGGCCTTGAATAGTAAGTGAAACAATCTCATGTAAGATAAAAGTACCACCGATGCAAACAACCAAGCAAGCATTGGCAAAATCTCACCTCAAAGGCATAAGCTACGGGGGTGATCCAAGAAAGCCAACGCAACACCCACGTGATCGAATCATAACTCGGCATAAACCCACCAACCGTAGCAAACAGCAAAATACAAAGAGAAGACGCCACATTCGCCGACACTTGA
This sequence comes from Cyclotella baltica, assembly GCA_036939635.1. NCBI lineage: Eukaryota > Bacillariophyta > Thalassiosirophyceae > Thalassiosirales > Thalassiosiraceae > Cyclotella > Cyclotella baltica. The sequence goes on along the minus strand of JALLAY010000199.1, from coordinate 5,716 downwards.
GTCCTAGAAACAGCACACAAAACTCGTGCAAATGCCTGCCCCACACATTCCAACCCAATCAATGCAAATAGAAACAGAAAAAAGTGATTCCCACCCGGAGTCATATCCACCCAAAAATACGAAATGCTGGCAATCAAGGTAGCCTCCACCACGCTAAGTGGCACATCCAGAGCCCATTGTACAACATATGCAATCCGTCCCGAGTAGAATTCAGCATTCCTATGCTTAAACAACGTGATTCTTTGACGAAATCCATCTGGAATGGTAACTGCCGCACTAAGCATGAGTACCAAAAAGCTACTTAGAAAGATGTATCCAGTCTTTCCCAGTGCTCCAATGGTATCATTGTTTAATGCCGAGAATAGACTACCGACAATAACACCAAAGACAATGGCAATAACAACCCGAGCGTAGGTCATGGAATTGCGTAGAATGAGTTTCAACCGTCTACTCGCAATAATTTGGAGTTGATACCATCCCGAATTGGAGTATTTTGCACGAGGTAGAATGTCATCCAGAGCCGCTTCACGATCATCCACGGAGGGTGCAGACGAACGTACATCTCCAATCTCCTTCATTAAGTCACGATGAGTTTCAGACTCTAGAAACGAAATGGATGGACTATCCTCCTTAGATTGACCCAAAACCAAATCTGCAATGGAAGCATTCTCCACCTCGGCATCACCAACAAAAACCTCCCTCAACTTTTCCCTATCCACCGGTCCAAAATATCTCATCTCCCCCTCCTCCCCCAAAACCAACAACCTATCAAACAACTCCACAATCTCATCACTTGGCTGCAGTAAAGTAATAACCGCACACAATCCATTCGCCTTACAGGCATTACATATCTGTTCCAATAACGAATAGGAATCAGTCGATGCTAGTCCATCGGTTATATTGTCCAAACAAAATATACGAGAGTGGGGATTCAATAACATTTCGCCCACGGTGACGCGGCGTTTTTGTCCGCCGCTTACCCCTCGCAGATTTTCATCACCCACCACTGTATTCTTTACGTGTGTCAATCCCAATGCTGACAGCATGGCGTCCACCCTTCCTTCTAACACATCATCACTCCTCCCATCCGAAGTACACTGTGCCGCAAATCGAAACGTTTCACCAACAGTCAATACAGGACTATGTGTCCCATCATCAGCGCTTACGTAGGAGCACATTCTCCTCCATCGATTATTCCCTAGTGGTATTCCGTTTAGTGCCACAGTACCGGATAGTTCATCGGCATCATTTAGTCTACCGCATAATGCACGTAGTAAAGTGCTTTTACCGGAGCCACTACTACCCAACACTAGTAGTGTTTCACCCGAGGAGATTTTGCCACTGACTCGATCTAGGGTATAAAACCCCTCTCGTTCCGAGATACTAGTACCAAAGTATTCAGCCGCAAAGTGTTTAACGTTACGAAATGCACAGCACGGTAGGCAGGGGGAAACGGGTGGAACGTGGATGGATAAATCTTGAAAGGTTAGGGTGAAGGGTGTTTTGGTTCGGAGGAGTTGGGGGGATGCTTCGTATGGATCGTCATTATCGTTGTCATGGGAGGAGTGTTTTTTGTGGTACATGTAGAGGAAGGAGGAGACTAGCATTGTTTTGAATGCTTTGTTGCTCTGATGGAGAGCTTGATGGTTTGGCTTACTTGAGAGTGTGATTAAGACTGTCAATGATGGACAGACAAGTTCATCTATGATTGAACTGATTGAACCGATTGCTTCGATTTTTTCGCAGCGGCATGGATTGTTTATTTGCAACAACAGCATCGATAGATTTGCAATCGCTTTATGTCCATGATGTCTTTATGTCATTACCCTGACGTCTTGGATACTGATTCCTACGCTTAAAAAGATATTTTGGATCCGGCGCGAAAAAATCATTATGTCATCACGAGTAAAATCTATTACGTGCCAAGTAGTCAAATTGAGCACCGCAAATCATCAGTACTGATTTCGCTCAATCATCCATCATCATGGAATGAGCAATCATAAAGTGCAGAATCTGACGTAACTTCTGTCAATTCAACAAAACAATGAAGCTATCCACCGCCATCATCATCTATGCAACCCAAACCCTAGCCCATGACGATGCAGACTTTAACTCTGGAGTATGTCAACTCATGAATCACTGTTCCATTTCCATTTACTTTTTGTTTTGTCAATTCTTCATTTCCACTTGCTAACATTCTCACAACTCTTTTCTGCTTAACAACGTTGCGTTTTATGATTATTCAGGTCTACCACGGAGCGGAGGTAGCAGAAAACCTCTGGTCCGAATCAGGCAGTTGTTCCAACCTTTGGAGCTTTGAGGAGACTGTAAAAAATTATCTTGGGGAGCGTTATCCTACTGATACGGGGAATTGGAGGTCGGATGCTTATGTGAGACACATACGTTACTTGTGATTATTTGATTTATATTGTCATGTGATGTTAATATTTATACTGACTACCTACAACCTACACCTAACTGAACCTTCACATTATTCATTTGCAACGTTCAGAATGTGGGAGTGGAAGCAGGTGCAGGGCAGGTGGTGGAAAAATACGAGAAGGAATGTTATGTCGAGCCCATTGAGAACTGTAGTGAGGGGACTGATTGTAGAACTTGTTTGAGTAATTCGGCTTGCACTTGGTTTGATGATATTGGTCATTGTGAGACTGTGAGTATGCATAAGTATTAGATGTTATGCCTTGAAAGAGTGCAACTCAAGTTCTCTAACTCTTATTTGTTGCCTCAAAGGGATGTGGAATGGAAGGCTGCGGAGCCACAATTTGCCCCGAAGAACTCAAAACATGCGAAGACTGCCTCGGTGGACCTGGAACTCCTGCCTCCGGCCAATACAGCTGGGTTCCTTCGGCCAACGAATGTCTCACGGATTGCATGTGGATTGCAGATACATCTTGCTACAAGGCTAAATCAAGTGCTGATCCTAGTGGATATAGTCCTTCTGATTGTGAGGAGATTAATAAGCCATCCAGTTGTCATGGTGCGGCTGATTGTGAGTCTTGTCTTAGTAATTCGGAGTGTACGTGGTTTCAGGATATTGGTCATTGTGAAGATGTAAGTTGTCATCATCACTTATCAATCAATTTGTAACATGGATGTAACTTACTTTGCACCTATATTACCATAGGGTTGCGGCATGGAAGGCTGCGGAGCAACAGTTTGCCCAGCTGAAATCAGCACATGCGAAGACTGCCTCGGTGGACCTGGTACTCCCTCATCAGGCCAGTATAGCTGGGTTCCTGCAGACAACGAATGTCTTGCTGACTGCAGCATGATTGCTGATACTTCTTGCTACAAGGCTAAATCAAATGCTGATCCCAGTGGATATGATCCTTCTGATTGTGATCAGATCTCAGCCCCGTCAACCTGTGAAGATGCAACTGACTGTGAATCATGTACTAGTAACTCTGAATGCACGTGGTTTGCTGATTCCAGTCGTTGTCAAACTGTGAGTTATTCGTTAATTTCTCTAACTCATGTGACAACACCTGTTCCACTAACAATTGTTTCATTGCAGATGTGTGGCGAGCTTGGATGCGGAGCAACCATATGCGCCACAGAAATCACCACCTGTGAGGAATGCCTTGTCGGGTCTGGCACGCCTACCTCGGGACAATACAGCTGGAGTCCATACACGAACGAGTGTGTCGACCATTGCAGGTTTGCCCCTCCTGATGCTCCTTGTTATAAGGGTAAAAAGAGCTATGATCAGAGTGGTTATGATCCTTCTGTTTGTGAGGAGATTAAGAACAAGACCACCACTAGTGGAACTGTTGCTATTGCCTAAGTTATGGAGGGACGTTTGCTTAACTCTTCTTTGTTTTATTAGGTTTAGGTTCAATTATCTATAATACTATTATAATGAATACCCTGGAAAAAATTATGCCATGGCTCAATTTCACAACAAAGGAATCATTTTGTTTCTCACCTGATACACAAGCTATGAAATTTGAGGAATGTCAAACGTCTATGGTTAAGTATCTTACCTTCATTGCATATCTCTATTTACAAGATGTTTCCGTATTTTAGTGCATTCTGTCATCCATTTAACTGTATCCATAGGTAGCTCCTCGGCGTCCTTGCTCTTCATTGGTCACAACTGATTTTCTCAGTTCTTTAAGGACCTTTTTAACACATAGTCTTACAGTAGAAGACTTAACCTAACTTAAACAATAGCTCTTATGCTCATACTCATGCAGTAGACAAGCTTCTAGACTTGAAAAAGATGGGGGGCAGATAGTTTACTTATCCTAAAAATATGGAAGTAAATTTGACATCATCAGTTGAAAGATCGTCAACTTGACTCAACGAAGGTATGTCTCACAAATGACCATGCAACGTGATGTTGTGACTCAATAATAGGTTTTTCCCTGTCAACATAACGGCCGATTTTGTGATACTTCATAACCGTATCCCTCAATAAACTTTTTAGCTGGAGCGGGATATATTTCTTATGAGAGCATCTAACAATGAACTTGATTAATTCTGGGAACAAACACAATAAGAAGACAATATTCTCCCTCACTCATGCTGTGCCGCCCTTTGAAAGCAGTGTTCTGACTGATACTCTATATTGCACAAATCTGGCATCTTTAGCTTTGAGTATCTTGACTGATCTTCTTGCAGAAGCCAAATGGTATGTTGATATCACTTGTGTATTGGCTAAGAATATCCATTGATTTGGGTCTGCTGGCTTCCCCAATGATGGTGTTGGTGAAGAGTTTATGTAGATTGTAGCCATTAATGTTTTTGTAGCTGGAACCTTAGACATCATGTAATAAAATATCGTTATGTCAGTTCCCACAGCTTGAATGAGGTCTTCTTTGACTCCAATCACTGCTTGACCATGTTTGTTCTTACAATCTATCTTCTCTTGGACATTGGAGCGTGCTGTGATGTCTTGGGTGACAGCTGTGTCAGTTTGTTTCGTCTCTTCTTCTGCTTTCTTCTTGGATTCCTTGAGAATATCCTTTGCATCATAATATTCATCTGTAGACTTGATCTTGTTGATGTCCTTGGGCTTGTCATCTGCAAGTTTCTCCATTCCGTTCTGGTGGTCAAGTAGGTTGAATATTCCTTTAAGTTCTCATTTAACTAGGGTCGCTTAGTAGGAAATGTCATTGATATGTTTCAGTCAATGTGTGAGCTGTCACTCAAATGTCCCTGAGCTAAATTGTGGTGTTGTGACTGAATCTGACATAATCTGGTGACAAGTCATAAGGTATCAATTTTTATGACCATGTTGATGCCACCAGCAGACATGACAATTTGTACTAAGTAAGGTCATGTACTGGACTGCATCATCATGTTGATTCTGTCCAGTTACATCTTTGTTAATCTTTCCTTTAGATTCGTTTGAGCACATTTGCTTTGTTCATTATTTGGATGCGCTGTGAACGGTGCATCTGTTCTTCTCATGTTACTCCTGCTCGTAAGGATGATGCAGTGGCCTGCAAAAATTGTACCACCTGAAACAGTTAGTCTTGTTGAAGACCGGACATCTAAGTGAAATGTGACAACCATGGTTAGTCTTTCTTAATCATCTGTTGTCTAGATTATGAGTTACATTAGTAGGAATTGTCATATGGCGTCATGTCAGATGGAGGCATTGACATGAAAATAAAAACTGTCGTACATAAAAGCTGCCATGTCATGTCAGCTGACATTTGAAAATGTTGGTGCAAAATGTCCAATATTC
>JALLAY010000198.1:0-19049 GCA_036939635.1 Cyclotella baltica | reverse complement strand
CTTGTTAGTGCAGGCCTAACATAGCAGGAACGGCTCATGGCTCTGAAGTAGAGTGGAAGCACAATGAGCAAATGTTGCATCAAGGGCATAAGCTTCAGAAGTCCTAAATAAATGGGTCAAATTGGCTTACCGTTTTTCATGAGTGCAAAAGGCTGTACATCGAATGGAAAAGTATTGATGAGATCGGGACATAAAGCTTTTTAATAAACCAGTAGATACAGATAAGGTCATCCTCCAGACTACTATCTTATTCATAAAGAGGCCACCTGTAGAGCACAGTGGAGGATCCTGCTGCCTTTGGAGTGAAGCCAGAGATAAAATAAGGAATCATTCTGAAGTTGGTAGAAGAAGCACAATAATTGTGCCAAGGGCTTGGCCTCAATTTATCAACTTAACCATGATGTTCTATACACATGATTTAATCGGCTAAGGATAAAGCTGCTGTGAATCCATTGCATTTTTTTTCCACGTTGGTTAATTTAGCTATTAATGTAATAACATCAAATGAAATCAAAATTTTCTGTGCAACAGCAGCACTTGTATCAAAATTGCTGTTAACACAACTCATTCACGCACTCTTGGCAAAGCATTGTTTGCGATCACTCTCGTCAAGCATTGGTATGATTATAGACGAAGATCTACGATGGTGTTGAATAAAGTTATCAATGGATGACCTCCTGGGGTGTTCCAATGATGCTCGTCGGAACATGCTTGTCAATTCTTCATCATCAATGTCAAACTCAAGTATCTTACTTGAGTAGGATGAAGTCAAATCATGGGAATTCTTTTCATTTTCCACATCATCCAATTGGCAATCCCCATCTTCATGGCTAAAGGACCCAATTGATCCAAAGTCATCATCTTCTTCCTCGTCATTGCTGAGCCCTGGGGTAGATGATGAGGTACTTTGAGTACGCATCTTGGTGTCATTCGAACAATGATTTTTGGTACGGATTTGAAAGATTCCAATCGAAGAGTGATCATCATTTGATGCATGTGATTTATCCTCTTCTGACCCCTTATTGACCGCTTCTACTGCCTTCTTCTCGATTTCATCCTTGTCCTCCTCATATTCATCTTGAGACATGAGCGAGGCGCCACTCATGGAAGAGGGGAAAGTAGCAGTAGTACTAGTAGTACTCTGTTTCAACCCTGCGGCAAGCGCACACTTCAACAACTCTGAACCATCTCCCTTGAGAAACTCCAATACATTCTTGCGACTGCGGGCACTTTCTCTCATGGTTTTGGAGTGAGCACGACGAAGTCCAAACTTTTTATCCCAGTCATGGATGTTTTGCTGAGAGAATTGAGACGCTTCCATCGAGGTGGCAAAGTGAGGGATGGAGAAACCATCTGTTCCTTTTGCAGATGCATCAGTGGTCTTGTCTGCTGAACCGGGACTGGAACATTCACTGGCATCTCCAGCTGATGGGGATTCTTGCATCTTGTTACGGATCTCTGCAGAAAGAAGAGAGATGACAGCACTGGAAGGAGTAGTGGTGTTGCGATTGCTGCGACTGGGAGATTCCATCACATCCAGTTTTTCCTTTGGTGACTTGGTAATATTGTTGTTCTTTGTAACAACCTTTTTGTTGGTCTTGGGTGTTGATCTCTTCTTGCGCCTTGGGGGCAAGCACAGTGGCTCGGACGAAAAGGGGGTAACAAGTAACTTCTCCTGATCAGTCTCAGATGGTTCAGGATCAAAAGGATTAGTGAACGCAAGTACATGACCACCTCTGCCTTGTTGACGACCAAATCCTTGGATGCATCCGGCACCACCACTTTTGGGTTCATCCTCAGACTGGTACAAAGGTGGCAAAGGAATCCCAGCCATTGCATTGGAAGAGTCATCTCCTTCCTTACTGACTTCATTGAGGAAAAATTCAGCAAACATAATCGGAGTCTGGCCCATGGGAGAATCGGTCTCGGCAAATCCACGAGCTTGAGTTTGGTTCAAGGGAGTCAGAGGAGAACATGCCACTGTTCTACGAGAGAAGGGACTAAGGCATTTCATCGCTGCATTGTTGTCGGAAGCTTTGGTATCATTGTAATTAGCTAAGTCATTGTTCCCTTCACCGTCATTTTTGTTTCCAGCAGCAGCAGCAGCAGCAGCAGCAGGGGCAAAATCCCCAAACACATCCGTCAACAAATCGTCAGAATTCAATCTACGACGTTTTCCCTGTATTACTGGCGAAAGCACACCGGCAGATGCCTGAATAAGATCATCAGTCAGATCTACAGTGTTATTATTATTTTGTGTACTGCCATGACGTAAAGTGATGGCTTCATTGGTGGGCAAATTTGCCGGAGGAGAAGAGCTTAAGAATCTCTGGTTCATAGAATCACCATGATTGGAAGGGAACAAGTTGCTGTTGTTCATGCCGCCATCATTCCTTGGACCCATGCCTCTCATTCTAGAAGGAAAGGAAGATGCCATCATACCATTGTCAAAACCCAGCGAGCGGCTCAAGGGCCCACGATTGGCATTAAACGAACGAGATGGGGCCATAGTATTGCTGCGATTGAGTCCCATATTATTCAAGTTCTTAGGAGGTCCTTGAATGAACTGGTTCATGTTAGAATTAACACCTGTAAATGATCTTGAGAGATTTGATTCCCTGTTGTTGCCAGGACCAGGAGGGAAATTATTAAAGGTCTCATTTGACATGGATTGCTGAAGCATATTCCCAAACATCTGGTCCCTACCCCCTGTGTTGCCTTGTGATTGGAAGCCGGCACCTTGAAGAGCCTGCATCATTCTCTGACGAGGCATCATTTGCATCTGCTGCATCATCTGCTGTTGCTGTTGCTGCTGCTGCTGCTGCTGCTGCTGTTGCGAGGGAAAGGTCGTATCGACATTTCTTGATGCAGCACCACCCTGGCTCTGAAGAACACGGCGTTGTATCGCCAACAACCGAAGGTATTCTTCGGGTGTGACGTTCTGGCCGGTGTTGTTACTAGTCTCTTGGTAAGGCATTGGGATAGCAATGTTGTGTAAATCGATTGATTGACGTTTGAAAGAGGAAAAAATGAGGTGGTGTAGATGGCTGTCTAACTGATTGAGCTTTAGTGCCACAGTGTATTTGTAAAGGGGAGAAGGAACCGAACAAATTGAAAGAGATTGAAAGGATGAACGACGATAGCAGCAATCAATCAGATGGTTTAAGTTTGCTGACAATGAAGCCCTTGATTATAAGCCCTTGCTTTCACACAAAACTTCAAGAGTAAAGTAAATGAGACCATCAAATCGGGTTCGCCATGATTTGATCCAATCACTTGTGGAATGTAACAATGCTATGAAGCAATGAAACCACGCTTGACAAGAGGGCAAGCAGATAACGATTAGAGGGGCGGGTCCTTTTTGAACGTTGAAAGCTTATTAGGAGTTCCAGTAATGACGTGGGTGAGGACGGGGCGTCATTATTTGTCGACGATAGTGTTCACGGAACGGATTAATTGATCGATTGAGTGGTGGATCAGCATTGCCTCAGCTATCTTGCTTACCATACATCCCTGCCATCACCGCTGTCGCCATTCTCATTCTTTCATCGACGCCATCTCGATTCGTCTTGATTGTTCTTGCTTTCGTTGCGTTGCGAGGTATAAGTACCAAATGACTCACGAGGTCATAGATACGTCAGCAACAAACGTCTTTTATCCGATGTAAAAGTCTACATGGCATAGCTATTTATTGCCCTGGTCGTTTTGTATGGGGAAATCTTCCCAAGACATCGGAGATTTTCTATTGCCGTTTTAGTGCTCTCGTGACTTATGAGACCTTTCACGCGTTCTCTCACGAATAAAGAATATAAAAGTGTCATGGGAGTAATGAGAAATGAAAGTGGGCCTATTTTTCGTTCTGAACGGAAAGGGGGGAAGCGTTACACGTGGAGGCACTCTGAGTGCCGGGTGTGTGGCTTGTATGTATCTACGTACACCGCAGTACCTAGTAGTTGCTTACTACATACCTTTTATGGACACCTGGATAAAACACACCACACCCCCCTCGTACACTTGTCTTGTCAGCTATAGTCAGGTATCATAGTAATGATTGTGATTTGTGTGATAAACAACTGCAGAAAAAAGCATGGATCTAGAGTGCACGATTTGTGACGCACACTACGTTGGGAAAACTCAGTGTTTTTTCAAAGAAAGGATGGTGGAAGGTGTTGGAAACAGGAAGAAAAAACTTAGCGGCAATTGGACGGGGGGAGACACTTTCGCCAAATACTTTGCTAGATAACAACTGCAGAGAGTGTACAAACAGCAACCAAGTCACGCAAAAAAACTACCAAATCATGATACCAACCATAATATGGCACAGCAATAGGATCAGATGCATGAAGTCAGCAATGACTTTGCAATGCAAACTGCAAAATTTGCATGGCTGAACAAAAGGAACATAACCAAAAAAGATGAGATAATCAATGATAATTCGGATGTATAGTTCTTGTAAATGCTAGGCAAGGTTCCAAAATTTGCATATGATATAACTGTAAAGTTACTGAGGACGCATATACTGTAGAAAAAGTCACTTCTTCATTGCATTCAAAACAAAGGAGGAAAAAGATTTTCATTCGAGAATATTTCTACTTTCACCCCCAGACTATGTAAAGAAATCTCTAAGGAGATACCAATCACCCCTGAACCAGCATCTCCCAGTGAGATGCTGACCTTTTTAATCGACACCAATGTCCCAGGTCTACCATACAGACCTCCTTCGGCAAGACCCACAAACCTTGAGCTAGCTCAACTCCATCAATACCGGGAATCCTAATATTTAGAAGCAAAAGTCTAGCCTAGGATTGAACCCAATGGATATTGTATCTTTCATAGTAATTCAAATGATTAATTGTTGTGTCTTTTATGGATACACATGCATCCTTCCTCAGGTGTCTATTTAATGCCACTGGTCAAAAGAGCAAACCTAAATTAGACATATCACTTTTTTTGTCAAATTAGGATGAATTGATATTGGCATATGTACTACATAAAATGGCCTCATTGTCATATGATCTATGTCATTGTGGTATTTGCTTGGACATTCAGCCAAGTTTTTTGTTGTTTGTTGCATCAGACAATCAGAAGTATCTAATTCCCATGCTTTGATAATTTTGCCACTTGGTAGTGTAATTTACTACACCTACTTTGTTAGAGTTGTCCATGTATATATTATGGAATGGAGTTGGTGGATAAGAATGTCCCATTTCTTCTACTGTAAGATGTAGTGTACTTTTCTGCGGTATGGGAAAGTCGAATTTACACTAATACTAACACACATAAACATGAACATACTAAGATCTACGTAGGAATTCGTAGAGTAGGAGTAGATCCGGACGACGAGCGCTCTAATTGAAGCAGCAACCGTGGATTCAACCCCTCTACAATTCAAGAACACCAATTATTTCAACCAACAAGACATCAATATCATCAGCTTCAAGACTAATTAAAGGGAGGTAGCCACAAGAACGGTGGAAATCGGTCGGGAATCGGTGGAGATTGGGCTGTACCGCGAACACAGCATTTATTGCATTGCTGGAACGCCCGAGACATTGATAAAAGAACCGATTGATACCGACGAGCAGACAAATACCTTCATTAAAGCTTAAATATTTTACAGAGAAAGAAAGAAAGGACGAGGATTGGGGCGGAAGAAGACGCCTGCGGGATCTGGAGACACTTTGTGCCAGACAAACCGGAAGAGCATAAATAAACGGCGGATCATCAGGCTGTTACGACGCACTGGAACATAAGTGAATATTCGGGAAGCGTGTCCTGTGACTGTGCGTGAAGTTTGAGGAGAGCGGCTCCCGTTTAGAAACACCAGCGAGGCGAGAGTCAACACACAGCCGCAACTCTCGGTGTATTTATCCGACCGGCGTCGAGGTTGCGGTCAGGCGTGCTGAGAACAAACGGATAGCTTCTTTTAATTGTTCCAGGGAGTTTCACACACAAAGCGACAAAAGATCAAGCGTCAACGAAAGAAAGGAGCGAGCTGTACGGATTGGGTCTGTTGCTGATCTTCCGCAACAATGTTAAGTCGGAATCCGAGCCTCCGAGCTGTGTGGGTACTTTGATTCAGTGGTGGTTACAACGAAACGAACGGTGCATTAATTAATTCATCCATCAGCTCCTAATCCATTTCTCGGAACACAAGTAGGCAGCGATTGGTGTTGTAATTCGAACGGGGGAGACGGAATTAATTTGATTGTGTAGGCTGTGATCAGCTGGTTTTGTTTGCACGAGGAAAAACAGAACTTAGAGTGTGTCAATCGGGGATAGTAAGATTTACAGGCAGGGGCCAAGTGCCGTATGAAATAAGCATGAGGGGGGAGCGAGAAGATTTAGAGTTGCGGGGAGATTTCTTCGTCACAATGCATGTTCAAATGGACCCTGAGATTGAAAATGGGGAGAGGTTAAGGTTCGGGCTCAAACTGCTCTTGGAATGTTGTCAGCGGATGGACCCGGGAGCGGAACTTGTGTCGCGAAACGCATTTCGTCAACGGCCAAATATCACAACCCCTGATGATCCAAACTTCCCTGTCTTCACTAATGAAATGATAAACTACTGCAAGCCGACCAACCTGCAACTCCTTCGACAATCACCAATTGACCCGGCAGTTCTGCAGAAAAGGCTTAACAAAGAGACCAAAGGACCCACAACAATATCAGCGCATGTAAAGATACGCTCTACCTTGCACCCTAGTTGGATCCCTGAACTCATTGATGCCGTGAGTATCTGTATGACTAGGCAACAACAAATTTCAGTCTACTGGAAGAACCTTCAGTGTTGGGATAGTTCGGTGGGTGTGGAAATTACTGGTCTGCATGAGGATGCCGATGAGGAGATCGTGCAATCAGCGCTGTATCAATGTGTCGCCGGACAGCACTCGTCCCATCAGACATGCAGCACTACCTGCCCCCAAATATCAGTGCCTCCGCTTCGAGTATACTGTTGCAAGAATCAACCACAAATTTTCAAGGTGGAAGCTAAGGATGATGCATGGCCGTGGCTGCTTCAAATTTTCAGGAGAGTTGACACACAACTTCACAATCTTGTTGTTACCCTATTGGATCCAATGTCAGACCAATATCTGCGGGAGCGCTGGGACAACGATCTTGAAGACATGAGGAAATCAATTTTACAGGAGCCAACAAAACGGGTTTCCATTAAAGATTTGACGAGGACCAGGATGCCTTTTCGAGAATCCAAGTATTTACGTGCTTGTCCAACCGTTTCTACATCTACCAGTACACCTCCAAGCATTTCACCTCCAGCTAGGCCAGTCTCTTCACCAGCCCTCAATAAATCAAGAACCTCCAGAATAACCAGCAAAGATCCCACTGTGTCTATCGACAAAAGCCAATCATCACCAACATCCAACACAATCAGTACGTCACCAAATACCACCTCTACTACTCTCCTAACCAAAGCACTTGGCATAAATTCAATCATAGTCTCAATTACCTCACAATTAAGAAGCTCCAACAATCTACCGAGGAACAGTCTCTCTACTTCACCAACCACAACCTACAATGTAGCCTCATCTCACACCTTGGGACGTACACTACTAAACAGCTCTCGTACAACCTCGAACAGCAGACTTCCTGTCCAGCCACTTCTTCCATTAAAAGAATATCTTTGGCTGAACACAGGTTTATGGAATATTAAACAATCAAACTTGGCGAAGAGGAACAAGGACAAACAAACAAGTTCCAGATGGCGAGTGGACCGGTTGTTTTGGTTTTGTTTCGTACCAATGGCTAAGACTATTTTATGAAGTAGAAAAGATTAACACAACGCCGGGCTCATCGAAGATGAGTAGTTAGTTATTAACAATCCCGGTGTTCGCCGAGTTTGGACATCCAAAACGGTATGCCTTCTGAATAGAACAGAAGATGAGGGGTTTTGCTTGCAACCAACAAGCAATTTTTATGAATGAGTGTTCAAACCCTGGTGTTGCGACGCCTGCTCTCTCTACGGACGGAAAAGANAGTCCATAAAAGCCTAGCCATAGGTACAGCCCTAACCGAAAGCGTAAACTTATGTTTTTGTCTGTTTGTTGCTGAACGTGAACCGAGAGGTGGAATTTGGCGGGAAAATCAAAGAAATGGCGGGAATTCCACGTGAACCGCCACTTCCCACGAAATCCAAAACGAAAAATTGCAACAACCATGAATCCATGACCGCACACCACCACCTCCCTCCCTTCATCATTGCTTAGCCGGACCCGCTTAACCATTAACACTGTCAACCCTTGCACAAAAACCATGGCCCTACAAATCTCTCCAGGAGACGCCGTCCAAACAAAATACGGCACAGGAGTCGTCCTACGCTGCTTCAACTCCCTCGATGACACAAGCACGGCCGCACAATGCGAATGGGCAACCATCCGACTATGGAGACAGCCCGGCAAATCCATCGCCTCCGGTGCAGTGGCCACGCTACGGATGGATTGCGTGGTGAAGAAGATTGTGGCTGCTCCGGGAATGACTGTTCGTGTTGCTGCTGGGGGGTCTGAGGATGATGAAGTAGAGGCTGGGAAGAAAGAAGAAGGTGTGGGTGTAGTTGAGAATAGTGGCGACAAAAAGTCTTATTTAATCGAAAGATATCTACCAGACAAAGATGTGTTTATGGTATCATCCGCATCGGATGAAGACAAGGAGAATCATCTTTCTCTCGCGAGATCTCTGGCTGTCATGAGCTCTTCTGATTCCAACATTCAAAAAATTGAAGAGGGCGAGGCCAAAGATACAACAGAAGGTCCACTAAAGCCATCTAAACAATATTCATACCTCAACTCAAATCAAATCGATGTATCCTCCAGCAGCGCCAAGTTCTACCCCATACTTAACGACCTCATGTCCCGAGGAGAAAAGGCGTGGAATAACACATTCTCGACACAAGATGTGGAGAATGTAGTTAAGAAGACTATTTCTGATACCATTGTCGTTTCTCCCTCAAAGACTGAAAAGAAAGTCATTGATGATGACACAGAAACCCCATCCATTGCAAAACTAATCTCCGACACTGCCAAAACATCCCTCACAACCCTACAAAACGAAACTCCGAACGAACTTGCCAACACCACCGTATCCTCCGCCCTAACCACCATAACCTCCAAAGCCAGCACCGCCTCCTCCCAAGCCGTGGGCGACCTCTCCCTCCCCGCACCTCAAGAAATTAAACAAATTTACGAAATGCTACGTGATGACAACCTAACGGCTCTGTTCGAAAAAAGTCGAGAGAGGCTACATCAATTGGTTGACAAGGAGATTCCGAGCAGGACTAAAAAGGCTTTGGGGGCTATTGGTGTCGAGTTGGAAGAAGAGAAGGATGGATATGGTGAAAAGATCAAGGGAACTATTAGTCAAATGAGAAGGGATGCGTTAAGTTCGTTGGAGCAGATGTTAAAGATTTCTATAGACAAGGGTGAATTCGTCATTGAGACTGGGAATTCATCTGTACAAATCAACACTTCTACAACCAAGGATATCCTATCACCCACTGTCGTACAAGCTCAACGTCAATTTGCCGAAATGTACGACAGTCTTTCCTCCGTTGCCACATCCGACCCACAGCTGATGAAAATATTCTCTTCTATATCAGAAAAGACTAAATCATGGCAAGAAATGACGGGGAGGATACTTCAAACAAAAACTGCTAGTTTGTTCATGGAGGGTGGGGCTAGATTGAGATCTCGTGCGGCGGAATTGTTAAAGATTGCACCCGGGCAGTTTCGTGGGTCTGTTGGATCGGGAGGTTCGAACTCTGCAGATATTACTAGGGCCTTTACAGAGGGTGATGTAGCCATGGCCAAGTTAAAATCAATGGAGATGGGTGATGCCATTCGTCAACGGTTGTTTCATGCCATTGAATTACGGAGTGAGAGTAGCGGGGGGTTGGATGCTATTATTGCCGGATCGTTGGCTGCTATTGAACGTAGGGGTGATACGGTTACGAGGAGTGCAAAGACTCTATTGCAGAATTCGGGGTTGGATGTTTCGTTGGCTAGTAGTATGGATAGTGCTTCGGGTAAAATATCTGAGGATGCGATTCAGTCGGTTATTACCAATTTGCAAGAGTCAGCAACTTCGGCGCTAAAGGGGTCTAAGGAATCATTGATTGCCTTGTTGTCGAAAAGGAGTGGTTATCGCGATGCTGTCCTTCTCCGTCTGGAGCGGGTGTTTATGGATATGGAATCACAGCTTGGACGCGACATGTCAGCGGAAGAAATTGCATCTATTGCTCGAGGAGAAGGTGGTACGTTGGCGTTATTCAAACCAGTGGCAATGCGTGCAGCTAAGGAGATTGAAGCACAATTGGACGCGGCAGAGAAGAAAATGAAGGAGTCAAAACACTGGAATCCAAAGTTAGATACTGTGATGGTCCAGGTGAGACAGATTACAAGTGGTGAATTGTCAATGATGGATTTGTTGGATGCGGCTGCAGGATTTTTAGATGACGAGGAGGTTGTTGCAAAAAGTAGCGGTTTGATAATGCAAGCAGAGACCTTTTTGGATGAGTTTGAGGCCGTTTCAGCCAAACTGGGTGACATGAGTTCATCAGCAACAGCTTCTCTTGGCACACGTGAACAGGTTTTGGCTGTTGCTGCAAAGGCTGGTATCACAAAAGATAGCCTCATGCAAGGAGTTGGTCAAATAGATGTGAATAAGCTTTTAGATGACACAACAAATGTTATTACCGACGAGGTGGCTCGTCGTCAGTTGATTTCTTCTGCGGGTGATACGGCATTGGACTTTTTGTTAAGGTATGGTAACTTCAACAATGAATCATCTCTCATGTTGATATCGTACCAAGCCCTAACATTTTTTTTTTACATGATGCAGAATCCTCCCATCAATGCCTGTTCCGCCCTTTGATGGTGTCAGAGAAGGGTTGGTTTATCACATTAGCAACCTGTCAATGGCTGGATTCAAAGTTCAGAAGGAAGACATTTACATTGAAATTGCTGGAATTAGGGCGGCTGCGCAAAGCCAAGACGAGAATCCTCAACCTCGTGAGGTGAAAGCCTCTGAATTATTGATCATAGATGTCAAGAACATTTCTGCAACGATAGACGATGCTGTGTGGAGCTTCGAGCAGGTAAGAGAAAGACTTTAGTTAGCTTACTTTTATTCACTTTTTACTCACTGACTTAATCACCTTTTACTCTATTTAATTTCTATTCCTGACAGACATATATGCCTTATCTTAAAGGACGTGGGATGGCAAATACAAAACTTTCGTCTGGTGCAATTCGATTGAAGTTTGAACTACGCCGCCGTATTGTCCAAATTGAAGATTCGGAAAATGGTGAGGAGGAGGAGAGCTGGGAACCAGTACTTTGTTTGAATGATAGATTTTGCTCTATCGGCGGCATTGAACTGGTTTTCCAAGGAGAAGGAAGAATCACGTGGGTAGCCAACAAAATGACAAATTGGCTCAAGAACCCCTTAAGAGATTATGTTGTGGGTGTGATTATAACGGCATTAACCAACAATAGTGGCTGGCTGATTGACACATTGAATGAGAGACTCAGCCCATACTGGGACTTCGTTATGCGAACAGCTAATTTGGATCTCATGAAGTTACCCATTTTGGAAGAGCACCACGTGACCAAAGCTGAAATAGAACGAGCAGACGAAGTTGAGTTAGTGTGGAGGGAACGACTGCCTCTTGGTTTGAATATTTTGACAAATCACGAGAGTGGCCTATTAAAAGTCATTGATCTACCTCGTGGCACACAAGCAAGGCAAGTTGCGCAACAAGCACAGCTTGATCCAGACATATTCAAAGGATCAACGATAGTGAGTGTAAATGGTCGTAGATATGGTCCTGAGAACCAGGTTGAGCTGTGAGTGCCACGATGAAGCGGGAAAATGCTTTGCTTATCTCCCTCTTGCTCATTCTTGTAACTTTTCTCAATTTGCAGATTTGGTGCATTGAAAGACCCTTCTAGACCAGTAAGTCAGATGAGACTCGAACAAGTATTTCATTGAATATAATTTATATATCAGCTCTCATGATTCATGTCCTTCCTAACATCTTTTTACCTTACACCATAGAAATCCATTTTGTTTAGACTTGTTGCTGAGAACGATGTTGCTGATATAGAGAAATTATTTCAGAAGAGGAATGCTAAAACACGAAGCAAAAATGGCCAATCTAATAAAGATGAAGATTCAAATATTGTCACAACCATCACAATTACTGATAATGGATCAATTGGAATTAAATTTGCAACATCTCCCGATGGCTATGGTTTAGTTGTTTCTGAATTTCTTGAAAACGGAGACAAATATTCAGGCATTGAACCCAACTATCTCCTCAGTCATGTTAATGGAAAGTGTGTGATTGGGGAAAATGGATCAGGCAAGGAGGAGGCCCTGCATCTATTGGAAAGCGAGGGTTCAGATCGGCCATTGTCTCTCGGCTTTGTGAAGCCATATCTGTACAATGTTACTGTACAAAAGGATTCCAAGGCATTTGGTGGTCCATCTGAACTGATTCTTTCTGAAGTAAAACCATCATCAGACACCAGTGCCAAGGAAAATTTAATTGTGTTGAAGGGATTCTCCACTGCAGAGGGAGCAGCCGAGACTGGCAAAGTATTTGTGGGTGACAATTTAGTCTTCATCAATGGAATCCCTGTGGGTGCAGGGTGTAGATTAGCAGATGGCAATAAGGCAAAATGTCCAACACTTGGTAAGTCATTGTAAACCCCAACATTCTTGAAGGAATCATGTGCTCACAAATATACTTCATTTTCACAGACGTGGTGATTGACATGCTTAAGAGTTTGTCGCCGCTTGCTCTCACATTTGCCAGAGCTGACACAGACCGAAAGTCTGTTCGGTTGAGGTCATCTCCTCTGTCGTTAAATATTGATGCAATACACACTTTTTCTATTGAGGCACAAGATTATGATCATATTGGATGTACATTTGTTGTTGGCCACAATGGCACTGATATTGTTGTGAGAAGTATAAGTGGGGTGGAGGGTTCGTTTTCAAAGCAAATGAATGCAACTAAACTTCCACTAATTGGATGCATCCTTGAGTCTGTGGATGACGAGATTGTTCCTTCTTATGTAAATTCCCAGTTGATTGTTAATGCCATGAATAGGCGGTGGGCAAGCAATGATAGTATCAAACTGACCCTCTGCAACCAAAAGCATAAAAAATCTGTTCACGAGCTTTGTTCAGTCTCTATGGATTTAGCCGATGGTTAGATTGAAGTCAATTCTCAAATAAATTAGAAAAAAGGTAAAGGCACTGTGTTACTTGTCTCGATCTTCCATTTGTCTCAGCTAAATCTTGACTGTTGCTGACATGATTATTTGATTTACCTGTGCTGTTATCGCTACACAACCTCGCCCTACCTACTCTGTTGCTGTAGTGTAGATTTCGCAAGTTAGGGAATGAAAATGCTTCTCAATATTCCTAAAGAACCCTGAAAAACAATACAAGTACCTTATTTAAAGAAGAAATTTATGCCATATTTAAAATAGAAGCTGGAGCCGCTGGCATCTATTGAGTAGTAAGTACACAGTCAAATTTAACAGACTGTGAGGGCATTTAAAAACCGCCAATCAAATGGTTGAAATTGAGTCCCATCAAGACAAAATTAAGATGATAGAGAAGTGATAAGAGGGTGGCGATAAATGCGCGACAGCAGTACACAGTGCTTTGGCTAGTGAAGATGAGCATGTGTGAAGGAGATTTTTGGTGAAGATGTGCTGAGAAGAGGGAGCATCATTGGAGGAGTTTTGATCGAGTATGTACGAGAAGATCGTGTGGCCTGGGATAATGATGTTCTTTTCGACCATGAAATGCCAGTTCCATGTGAAAATTGGGAGAGACACTGACAACAGAGCCCTTTTTGGAATTTGGATCTCACCCGGCAAAGAATTAGAAGCTCCCTCAGAGGTATAGTTGAGGTACTGTTTGAGAAAGGCACCATTGCGGTTATTGTATTTTTTGAGTTTCATTGCAGAATGTTTTGGAGGCGTTCAAATTGATTGGAGGTTAAGTTAGAATGAAATATTGATGTAGAAGGTGAGTTTGCTGTTTGTGGTGATAGTTGGGAGAAATCAACTTCAATTGTTGTACTGTTATCTAACAGCACAAAATATGTTGTACTTTGGAGCAAAGCTCAAGCCACTATTTAATTTGATAGATTTTGGGCAGTAAGTAATAAGAAGACATCCGTCGAGTTTATGACGACTGTTGTATGGTAATATTGGCTAGTAAGCTGATTGTAAAATAATATTGTTTGGATTGATGGTCATCTTGACTAATTGCATTTCTAGCTAATATTTGCTCTTGCATTTTTGATTTAGAGTCTCCATTGGCAGAGTTGTTGCTAAAGAAGCGAAGAGAAGATTGTTCAAATCATGTAGAACAGTCTGGTATCACACTATATACTAGTTCAAATGGTTATGTAAGTCTACAGCCAAGATGACTGGAAACTTGGTTTAGCATTTCCTAGGCTCTTTTAACTGAATGGTACCAAAACTAACGACCCACTTAACTTTTAACGTAGTTATGAAGACACAAGTCACACAGACAAGGGTTTGCCATGTACATTCAATAAGACCATTGGAAGTGTGGTGGTTTGAATGAATAGTTCAAGGTTCATAGGTAAACTTTGCTCAGTGTGAAGTGTATCTCAGGCCGTATGAGAAGGATGTGAGTTGGAATCCCACATTTTGTCTCCTTGTTCTTAGACGATTCCAATAGGTTGGAAGGTGTTGCAATAATTTGGGATTCATTGTTCAGTATCCATTTACGGACTTTGCCACCGCTGAGTTTTTGATCAAAGACAGAATGAAAGGATTTTTTGGAAGCCATCATCATTGGCAGAAAAAATGATTTCATTGGGAATGAGTGCTTGCTTTCTAGAAAACCATGAATGTGTATCATGTTGCTACATCAACCAACAGCAATCCATATCTATATCAAATTGCCTAAATATTTACGATGCTGTTTGATCGGTATGCTTCAATCAGATTTGTTGATCGTGACAAAAAGTCTCTCTTTGTCTGAGGCATTTCACTGAAAATAATTGATAATTGAGCTTCATATTGGAGGAGGCAGCTGGGATGTGTTGTTGGTCCAGAAAATGATGCCAACAAAAAATACAAATGATCTTGAGCATGTAAAAGGTGGTACAGCATTCAGCTGGAGCACGTATGTAAGCAGAAAGGACTTTCGGTAAATTGTTGCGATATCTTGGTGGAGTGTTTGGACCATTTTGTTCGGAAGTGGATGCAGAACTTCACCGTCATAAAAAGTTCAGTAGTTTGAGTAGAATTTGGTTCAATGTCTTTGTATTATGTAGAGGCTGGTTCTTTGGTCGGGTTTTGTTCATGAGCTGTTGGTATATCAGTAGACAATGGTCGGGACTTGGGGCCAAAATGATTAAGTTTGACATGATTCATTTCATTTTCATATTGTGGACCGGATTATGGCAGAATGATAATGATATGATCTGAACGTACTGCATGAGTTGCTCATTCTATAATAAATAATTTTATTTTAGTTGCATTGTCCAACTGAGGCACATCTGAGCAAGTTGTTGGTAGAAGTATCTACCTTTAGTGCAAATACTGCGACCAGGAAGCGCAAACCACAAAGCAGAAGTAATATTGTTTATAGCCACAATCTTATATTTGTTGATGACAGTGGAGAGAATAAAAGTTGACAGAATTAGCTATGTCAATAATTTGTTGTTGAGTTTGATCTTAATAGAACTAATACCCTTTTGTTCTAGGTGACTGTCATCATAAAGTTTGATGTAACAATTTGGCGTTTTGTGTTTTGAAATATGATGCAAAGGTATGATAATATGGGAACATGTGTTCAGTGGCATCAAAATTTGCACCCCATTTTGAACTGGAAGAATTTACTTTAGAGATTCTTGACTGATTATTAGAGATGATGGTATTAGCGGCTAAAGTAGAGAGTGTCTGTGAAATGTTTTGAGCTTTAGCCTTACGAGTATGATCTGGAAAGTTTGGATTATGTTATTTGTTAGCTTATTGGCATCACAGTTGAGATTAGACTCGGAGATGACACTGGTTGTATTGTAATTATATCAATATCAAGAATCACACCCAAATCTGTATGTTTATTTGTTTTAGTAGGCTGTTTACTGCAATTACATTCAAATTTTGTTACTGATTGCTTTATCTCGTTGCATGTTTTGTAATACTTCTTAGTTCTTCAAAATCAATGACATTTTAATTGTTCTGGTAGGCATTCCATTGACACAAAATTGTACTTCTTTCAAGGGACTGGCACAAGAGAAGTTTTGTACCATCAGTTAGAAAAGTTATGAGCGCCTACCAGAACCTCATTACCTTCCAAAAATAATTGGCAAAATAGCTGCACACCCACTCAGAACACCTATACCTCTTTGAAAATATCTATTCCTCCCACACATAACATGTTTTTACTGTTAAAATTATAAGAATCCATTCGTTTGTGAGTAACTGCGCGTTGACGCAATACGAACCAGTAGCTCACTATGATGTCATTTTTGTGATGTCAAATTATTTGCTGATATCTCAATACTCTATACCTCTTTCAACATATGAACTGATCCTTTTTCTATGTCTGCCCTTGCTTCTTTGTTGGTTTTAGTTGTTGTATTAGTTATAGTGGTATATAACTTGCGAATATGAAGTAATATTGTCGAGATATAATAGGGTAATATAATATGGAGAGATGTACAAAATTAGTGGCTGATGAAATAGTTAGGATATTCAGAAGAAATAGATTTGGTCAGAAATAGTTGATCAAGCTCAATTGTAGATGTAGTTTCTGAAGGCTTGATGTTTTTATAAAACAGTGTGGTTGAGATCAAATTCATTGATTGATATGGATTGGCGGCGGAGAGGGATCAATGGACAATATGTCTAAAATTCCTTCCAGGTAGAAAATCTGATTATGGGTACATATATTGTGCCCGGCATGATAATTAGATTACCAGAAATTTCTTCATGGTTTGTTTCATTTGGAGTGATTAGCGACTAAGATGCCATAATAATATTTTGGGATATAATTTTGTACGCAATAGCTTTTTATGCATGGATTTAGATGGAATTGTGCAGCCTACTGACCATTGGTCGAATAAGGCCATAGTTTGCAGTGTTAGTGAAAAAGAAACCACCGCAGCAAGCACCTACAGATCTATGGAAGTGACAAAGGAGTTGTAGTTTTGCTACAACATAGCAGCTGTCAGGGTGTCTCTCATTCCATGGTAAAAAGCTCTAACCTGTAGTACTTGCATTGCCAATGATTGCCTATGGCTTGGTAGCGATGTCATGAAACCCCAAACCAATCTATTGAAAACAACAAAAAGAAAATCCAACCGAAGGGGAAATGACATCACATGACATCAAAATATTGTCCAATGGTTTCAATGTTGTCTTGAATTTGCCGAGATTAAACCATATGATGTCAATTGGCATGTTTCTCGTGACATACATCACCAAATTCTGTCTCATTTAGGCGATTGTTTTTTTTGCCAATAAAACCACGAGATTTTGAGCATGGTGGTGAAGTGTTGAGAGAAGAAATTTCTCCTACAAAAATCAAGCATGATGTGATTAGGCTGCAGAGCCACAATCCTATTTTTTGGAATGAGGTCTGAATTTTTCTAATGTCCCTCCCTTGGGAGGAGAACTGAGTCGAAGTTCAACCTAAACTAGCCAATGGCAGCGTCACAGTACGATACCTACCTGTGAGTTAAACACAAGCAACACAAACTGCAAACCCATTCTACACAAGAGGTACCACCACTGACCCAAAAGAGCACCACAGGCGACTTGTCATTTGGCTATGATGGTTGTAGTACCACGGATGGAGAATAAATCACGGTGATAGGCAAGACGAAGGATTTCCTTATCATCCAAGGGGGATTTGGTTTGCCAGCAGGGGTGTTTTGAACTGTCGTTTATGGTTGTTTGGTCAAATTCTGTTGGAAAGAATCATTCAAAATAGGTCATTTCCGCATTGTAGGTGGTGTAGAAAGATGGTGATTAAACACAGCCGAACGCCAGAAACATGGCTACCGTCCCATCTGGAATGCATCAAAGTTAACAGCTGAAAAGATATGAAACTTCTCATAGCATTCCAATGGAGCTGTGGATGATTTTCATTTCGCTATGGCCGTTTGACAATGTTCTTACTGGCGTTCCAACTTAAAATTATTTTTACCTTTAACCCTTAGGTAGCCGTAGCAAATTTTTTTTTCGGCGAGCCATCTCACATTTTTGGCATCTCCCACCGATCACCCTCCACACGACCGCCGCCATCACTCCACCAATACCACCCCGCGAGACCTGAAACTTGACACTGACACTGTCGAACACCTATCGAAGGTCCCCAAGAAGCCGCGGCACTCACCATGGCCGACAGCCGACTCCGCTTGGGCCAATCCATAGCAAAGCGTGTCGAGGGGTCGATGGGAGTCAAATTTCCAACCTTCGGCATCGATGGCTATCGCGAGACAAATTGGGGTTGATTCACCGCCATCGCCATTGACATTCCGAAAGAATAGTTAATTGGCAAGTCTATTACCCTTTGACCTGGCATCAAACAAACTCTGATCTGGTCACCAAGCACCTTCGAAACGACACTATTTGATGACGACGATCCGTCGAAAATTCTTCCAAAATTAGAGTAACCAGAATCATCCTTTATCACACTGATTCGACACAGCTGGCTGCCGTAGTCAAATGTAATCCTCTCTAACACCATTACAAGCTCCCTGAGGATTTTCTGCACACTACGTGTGCAACTAGGGGGGTTCCGTCAGGGTATTCTTGTAGAGAAGGGGGTGAATGAATTATCAGTTCTCGCACTTTATTTTTGACGCCATCCATGGCAGCGTCAATGCAGTGGATATTTGAGATGGCAATGCTTTCTCTGGCCTAACAAACCGTTTGACAGTGCAAACTATGAACAACACAACAATCAATCAGCTTGATGACCACTAAGAACACAACAAACAATTAGCATTATGGTAAGCTATAGAT
>JALLAY010000197.1:0-18968 GCA_036939635.1 Cyclotella baltica | reverse complement strand
AATCAAGCTACAAGATGCTGACGGGAAAATATTAGTTTTCATTTGAAGTCAAAAGTACTGCATAACGATGATCCAACCGACTGTGGACTGAATCAATTGGATATCTCCATCGACCATCGAATGGACCACTTTCTCGACACCAGTTTGAACTAATTGATAGTTACCGACAAGCTGTCTCTGCTGTTCGGTCAACGTTTGTTTCAATTTTCAATCCAATTGAAACAGAGGGGTGAATCAATTGTTTTTTGTTTCTACTGTCAATTGAATCAAACGGTGTTCAAAACATTGAATTCGATAGGCAAATAAATAAAAATAACAAGAATTTGAACAGGCCGAACGTTGTGATCATTAGGATTGAAAATTGAAACAAACACGCTTTGTTGCTGATTTTAATTTGCAATGCAATGGATATTGATGAGGGAAAACAGTTCTCACAGATAATATATCAAATATAACAAACACCAGTTGATGTTTGTTGCAATTGATTTGTTTTTTATCCAATTGAAAACATCTAGCATCCAGCCAACAAGTTGGAATGATGACTGGATACCAGATGTGATTAGTCCAATTAAAATTGGAACAAGCAAATTGCAACAAGTCCACCTGAATTTTCAATTAAACCAAACAGTTGAATGATGTTTGATTCGATTGATAATTCAAATGGGCTGTCTAAATAAATCACATGTGTGCAGATCGGACATGGTGGTTTGGTTGTTCAGTCAGCGGTATCGGTCAATGATTGTCGACGGGTGAGTGAGCTCTTTTTGGTGACATTTTTTTCTTTTGGAAAATTTGGACCTTACGAAATTATGTGTGAGACTGCTTGTTATTTTACTAGTAAAAAACTAGTAGTAAAATTGCACCAAATCTCAACCTCGCATTAGACACCGAAGTTCATGCTACATTGACATTGACCATCAGTAAAAATGAGTTCACTTTTAACTTAAGTAGCTCAAGTTAAAAAGTTATGCCTATTTATCTGATGCTACCCAAAGGAATGGTCTCCATATGGAGATACTAGCTGGATCCCTGTCAATTCTTTATTGCTACAACATCATCAAAATAGTATCTCACAATTGACAGACGAATCAAATTCCCAGCAGCTCAAGCGAGACATGTCAGTGCTGACTTCGAACAGAATGGATCAATTGGGTTTGTCATTATTGAGAATTGCAAGACCTGAGGGAGCAAAAACTGTGTTGAGTAGACACCATATGTCATTTGCAAACAAGGGATTTGCAATTTGCAATAAATTATTTGCAAAGATAAAGCAAAAAAACACTAACCACTGAACAAACAATTGTCCGTTCAAATGAATGTCCTGCATTGTATCACCGTCAATACCTCATTGACAAAGAGGATGGCTCAGCCAATTGGGGGGAGATTCCACTCAGGACACGATTTAGAAAGCCAATGAAGGCGGTTGCTTTTGACCACTAAGACTCAGAGAGGTACTACCGGCCCAACCTTTCAGATTTAAAAACATTTGCAATCCCAAAGTATGAGATGAGCTACATAGCACATCATCACCAATCAACAATCAAACCCCAACAAAATTGCACCCGTCGGTAACAGGCGAGGCCGAATCAATCACCCGTCCACCAATTATCTAATTGCAGCTGCTGGGCCACCAATCATTGCAGCTTCTAACCTTTTTCAGCCAATTCTGCGCACCACTTCAGGATCTCACCATTCTTTCTGCTCCTCACGATCGTACGATAGCTCCTTTATTTTGTAGAGGTTCGTGTTCATGGTTAATTAAAACCCTTTCATGCACAAGCTAAGGTGTGTGGTAGTGGCGTATCAATTGTAATTAACGATTTGTTTCATGGTTCTGGCTTACCTTATTTTTAGCCTGATTTTTAGCTATGGTTCTGTCATCGCCATAAGTACTCGATTTTTTAAGTCTATCATGCTTGTCTGAAGAGACAGTAATCATCCAAGTGTTGTTTTGGGTGAATAACAATATCATTGAAGGAAGGCCTCAGTTTATTGAAGCAAGGTACCCACATATCTGCTCTGAACCACTGTTGCACATTACTATTTCGGGGTCAATAAAAATCTCATTGAAGGCCTGCATTTAGTTTCCTGGATTAGAGTCTGATCGAGTTGCATTTACGGTAAAATATCATCACAATGGATCATCACACTCATCAGCAGCAACCACTCCTCCTCCCCAAACTCCAAACCGCCCTATCCTATCTCTACAACAACCAAAACACACAACATCGCGACGAGGCGCATCAATTCTTACTAACCTTCAAATCATCCAATCTACGTCGTTTGGTCGTTTCGAGATTGCAATCCCAGAAAGACAAGGTTAATGTCAACATTTCTTTTCAGGAGGATTTACAGCATAGAGCAGAGGATTCGACGACGATTCATTCGATTGGATCGATTTATCTCTCGTGCCTTTCGCTTTTGCTGACTTCATCCAACAACATTGGCAATACTTTCTCAAACGGCAATAATTCAAGCCACGAAAGGATATTCGCCGCCCAAACACTAAACCACAGAACACGCTCCATCAAACTTATCGAATGCTACGATATTGAGGCAGAGGATGGATTGGAGTGCGGTGTGGCACGATTAGTATTGGCTTGGGAGGAAGACAAGCGAAGGAGGATGCAATCCACCGATGTGATGCATGGCGAGGCACAGAATGTTGTAGATCGGANGGAGGAAGATAAGCGAAAGAGGATGCAATCGACACATGTTGTGTATGAAGAGTCACAGAATGTTGTATTGACTGCTTGGATGGAAAGATATTTGCCAATGTTGATAGAGAAATGTGGTGATAATTTCGGAGGACGGCTATTAAAGTCAGTTTTGGAGAGGCATTCTTCCACGTTATCCATTGATGTCAAAGAGGAGGGAGAGAGGGGAGAAGAGAGAATCAAGGGGAATTTAATACTATTGACACTCGCTGTGGCAATTTATACGGCTGCATTTACCGAATACCAAGAGGATCACATCTCTCATCATCAACAACAACAACAGCATCATGCACCGTGGGCAAACGCCGTTTTATCAGAATTAGCATCAGCCCTCTCCATAACGGCACTGCGTCTACGATATCGTCCAACTACTAACAAATTCGATACACCCGCGGCTGAATCTGGAATACCACCTCTCATTGACTTGTTGATACAATCCATTCATCTTGTGGGTAATGCTGCTTCTGTTTTGTTTTCACAGCAGCAAGGTGCGAATAATGACGATAATGACGCCAGAGAACAATTCGTGCAAGCGTGCCATGGTCATGCAATCAAACGATCTATTGCAGCGTGTCTTACTGCACTTCCCGAAACTGTACTTTTACCACCGGGAAGTGATCGTGGTGACGATAATAACAATAATCATCGTATTCCGTCGATTGATCGAGCTTGTTTACGAGCTGCTTCTTTGGAATTACGTATGATGAATGACGATGATGGGGATAGAAATAGTGGAACCGGGATGGAGAGAATGTGGGCGGAAATGGTGCAATTGGAAATGGGAGAGGTACCAACAACAAATGTTGATTTGAGTGATGTTGTGGAGAGATTAGACGATGCCTCAGCAATACGGCTATTGAAATGCTGCGAATCATGGGCACGATTTGTACAAGTGCCTCTGAACATTATTAAAGTCTCGGTTGGTAAATTGGCATTTCGGTATTTATCTCAAAATCAAGCGGCATCCGTCGATTCAACTTCAACTCTTCATCAAAAAGCGCAAAATGCAGCATTTCAATACGTAACAACCATATTCGAGGGAGCATCTCCATCCCTAACAGTACAAGATATTCTATCTGCCACATTGGGTGTTGCTGGGAATAACAGCGGAGGGGGAGGCAATACAAAGAAGAAAAAGCAGGGGAATAAATCCAAAAAGAGACAAGAACGACGATTGAAAAATGCAGCTTTATCCACTGAGGAGAATGGAAATGATTCCAATTCTTGTCAAGAGGAGTTGTCTTATAGAAGGAATGGTGCGTGTTTGACTGCCGCGGCTATTTTTGGTACTTCGCTTAACAATCATGGGGGTGGTGTAGATACAGCCTTGAGATTGTCGTCTATGTTGAATTATACACATGACGTCTGTTCTACCGTGTCTATTGCTGCTTCTTCGGTTCTTCCGCATCTTTTATGGTTGGAAAGGAATGCAAATGAGAATAACGGGAGCGAAGGGTGGTGGCTTCATCTGTTTGATGTTGTGTTGATGTCACTTAGAAGACTGTGTCAGTCGGATGACAGAGATGTTCGCGGGCTAGCCTACGAACCACTCATGATTTTACACGAGGCGCTTAATTCTGTACCCCTCGTTCGTTTGAAGATGGAGCAGATTGCCGTAGACGCCATTTGTGAGGTACGCAACATCTTCATTTTTTTGTGCAGACTGTATTCTTTTACAATCCTCACGCGAATGCATAACCATTCAAGTGTGCCCTGGCACTATCCATCTCATGTAGCTACCCCGACGGCTACTTCCAAGACCTCACAATCGACAACGACGAAGAATTGGAGTTTGAGAGGAATGATGTTCGTGACGTAGTCCGATCTGTATCTAATTTTGACTCTGGCAACTTTGGAGATGGACAACACAAATCACCATCCATGCTTATTTTGGAATACTTTATTAATTCGATTAATACAACAATACAAGAATCAGCGTCACATGGCTTACTTCCGCAAGAGAGTGTTGTACATGCACTGTCGGCTCTTGCAAAACCCTTGAACAAGATTGGAAAGAAGTATGTCGAACACCCTTCACACAACGAGTATAGTATCGCCATCACTACTCTTTCGTCTTATTGCAGCCTCTTCCAACTGCTCAATTCATCATTTCAGTCCCTCGCGACATCACAAATATTACCCGTGAGCCGTCTTTCGTTGATGGGGCTCGCCTCTCTATCACCCTTCTTTTCATCTTTGGTGGAAGCAAGAAGCAGATTTGGCACAAGTGATGCCGAAAATCAGTTGGTACACGTTTTGGATAATGCACTGAGATGGGGTTTGGAACATGCTATTCTTGCCTCAGCGAAAATACCCGAACTTGCAGCGCAATCTACGTTAAAGATCACTAGGTATGATATTCGAGGCACGATGCGAGGTCCTGGTGGTGAAGACCATGGTGAGACTGCCATCTGTAGTGATATCATTACCCTTTCTTCATGTTTATGCACTGATGTACAATTGAAAAAATTGTTGATTCTGTTCCACTCCAGTTGGATGCATTGCATTGATGAGATTAACCTTTG
The DNA here is from genome assembly GCA_036939635.1 of Cyclotella baltica. Classification (NCBI taxonomy): domain Eukaryota; phylum Bacillariophyta; class Thalassiosirophyceae; order Thalassiosirales; family Thalassiosiraceae; genus Cyclotella; species Cyclotella baltica. The sequence goes on along the minus strand of JALLAY010000197.1, from coordinate 13,726 downwards.
AAAGCAAAGCGTTGGCATTCTCCATCATGAGTATCTATGGCTCATCTCTGCTGCAGGATATTGCAAGTTTATATAGTGAACTTAAAGCAACAGAACAAAATAGACCACCGGGATGTGATTACGGTAGTGGGGTATGCCCAATTTCCAGACGCTTGATACTCAAATCTCTTTCGCATTTGTGTATGCTTCAAATGAGGTCAAATAATGACGAGATTGGACAACGTATTTTACATGAGCTAGTACGGGTGCCTCTTACTGAGATTGGTTCGCAAAAAGACCTTCCGTTAACAGATTCCAAGCTGCTTAGATTGTGTGAATCAGTTTACGGTGAGTTTTGTATGTTGTCGATATCTACCAGTTGATTCCATCGATCTACCTAACCCTGGTCACAACCTATTACAACGAAGATTTATCTTCTCTAGAGGCATTTGTTGTTACAGATGTCTTCAACAACTCTACCCAAGAGCTTACACCTGTTTTCGAATGCCTTCTTGCAGGCTATACGCGACTCTCCTTCCATTCTGAACTGGATCCGTGGTTTGGACAGGTAAGACCATGAAATCACGGATGCAAGGTTATGTGGTGTTAAACTAACGAAATATTTGTTTAATCAGTGGGCCAGGTTGAGAGGAGCTGTGGTGTGTCTGTTGATAACTAGTTCCAAGCAAAATGTTACAAACTACGCTTTTGATGCAATTTCCACGCTCGTGAGTGCGGAGATTCAAGCTGCCATATGCCAGTGTAACCAATCCCCGTCATTAGGAAGCAACATTTTCAACAATTACGTTATTGGAGAAGAAATGCTTACCGCTGGTGCATATTTGATGACATTACGAGACAGCTTAAACCGTATTTTCGCAGAATCGGACATAGACATGGAGAAGCAAATATCAGAGTTTCGCTTGTGTCTTCAAGTGTTAAAACAATCTGCTGCAGACCTGCTCCATTTACTTTTGAACAAATCCCCAGAAGGCAGTTCACATGTAGACCCTCGACCCACCATAAGTGAAGCTTGGTTTCTAACCATGACTTCATTTGTTTCAATTTGTCACAAAACGGACCTCTCTTCGTTTTTAACTCATGATGATGGCATTGAAGAGCTTATTGGAACAACTCTTAATGCATCAATTGCACTTATCTTCATGAAGGATCTAGGAAACAAGAAGTCCCCTCCTCCAGTAATTCAAAATGGAATGTCACTAGATGGTCCTCAAACTCTTGCAATGATGGATTTTATGGCTGAGGCAATTCGCTTAGGACCGGTTATTCTTACTGCCACCTCGAAAAGTTTTGCTTCCCAGTTTAAGCTTGGTGATATGGCACAAAATGTTGATGTTGGTGGATCCATTGTAGCTGCTGGATTATTACGCGCGACATCTGGTGCGCTTCCTCCTTGGGCTGTTGAGCTGACACCCACAATCATACGGTCACTTTTTGTCGCACTTGGAAATGACTGTGATGTTTTTCTTCGGGTACTGGCTGACAGCACAAAATTAAAGATATCAGGGGAAGTCTTGGCAGGAAGGTATTTTGAGAATGTGAGCTCTGTTCACATTGAGGCCTTTCTTTCGAAAACCAGGGAAGCATGTAACAAAGGTAAGTTGGCAATGCTGATGCACTTTGTTCTTTCTTCAACTACTCTTATACCGGTTCTTACAAATGATCACAGGAGAGTGGAATAAACTCAAGTCAATCATGAAGACTGCATGTGGTGGAAAGAAAAAAGAGTCGGGGTTTAATTTAAAGCCTCAGTTTACATGTTGGGATTGTGAAAGACTGTAGAATATTAATGCTATAAGCTAATAGAAGATCAAGTTGACATGATTTGACCCAGTATTATGTGTGTCTACATACCACACTTGCAACAAACAGATCATTCCTCTCACAACCAATTTATTTGGTTGTTCATCCAGTGAACTACGGATCAAGGTTTGGAATTTTAATTGCTCGCGACGAGATGATCACAAACAGATGTGCGACAATTCACCCACTGGGATCTGAATCAATATCAACTATTGCACCCGTGAATAAAATTAGCCACTAAAAAATCAACCCACAAACACCAAAGCTATCACCAGGAGAGCCAAATGCCAAACGTATGGTCAGCCTAGCCACATTGTTACATCTGTTCCTGAAATGATCCTAGAAAGACATCAGGCACACTGATGAAAATCTCTCAGTGAGGGAATCTGAAAAATATTTGTATCAAATGTAAAAATGACTCACAGAAAAAGTTGGATTGACATTAGCTATAAAGTTAAGTGGTACAATTTTTATAACTTTCACCATTAGCCCCAGGCCTTCATTAAAACTCCTAACAAATAAAAATTTGGTACCAATGATTTTTGAACTCAGCTCACTAATCACCAAGAGCTTTCGATTAAGTCTATATAAGTCTAGAAAATATGATGGAAACCAACATGAGTATCAATTTGACGGTAAAATGGGCTAGGGACGGTGCAAACCACAAAGATACTTGAACTCACATCCACGGAGATCCTCATTGAGAAAAACCAACGACCACCACCCTTACTGTCCAGGATTAATGACCAAGAAAGGGCAACCCAAGGGGCCTGGGATAAATATTATCAGACTGTAGGAGAAGTGATGCAGGGGTGTGGGATCCTCAGTGAGGGAGATATTAAGAGTTCGGAGGATGCCTATGAAAAAACTAGCTGACCAAAAATTATTTAATGAGAAGATCCCAAGAGAGGGCATAAGCTCTAATGGTGCAGCCAGATGAGAGTTATGAATTTCATTTGACGGAGAGACGAGTAGAGCTAGGTTGGCAGAAAAAAACAAAATTATTTAATAAATCTGGAGAGATGATTGGGTGCCTCTTTTTCCGGAGACAACAGAACTCGAGAGACATTAATTCAGGTGGATACTTTTTTATTCATTAACAGCTGGTGCATGCTGTACGAGCATGTACTAGATTTGGCACAATGTAGGTAGTGTCCACATCTTTTTAAGCACAACATGACATCAGCTGTGCAGGTTTGGTAACTTTTGGCATCCGCCAACAGATCCACACCATCAGCAAGTGTGTAGATCCTCGTTTCATCAACTTTTAGATTCGAAAGAATCATATACAACCAGGCGAAAGTCACAGCCATATTGTGTTCAGTTGTTCATCACCACTTCTCCTTAAATTGTTGCTTGATTTTTGACTGTTGTTTGATTGACTTTCAACTGCTCATTGTTGTGATTGTTTCAATTGTTCAATTGAAATTGAAAGGAACATGCCCAACCATCAGTTTCAATCGGAACAGACAGCTGCGCTATTTCACTCAATTGTTAATCCAAACAACCGTGCTGTCTACCATTTTGACATTCTAATTGCCAATCAAATCATCACCATCTGACCCTCTGTTTCAACTAGCAATTAGATCTTCGTACATTGAGGTCATAGCCATTAGAATATTTGCATCAGCTCAATCACATCATCCCATTTCCATTATTGTTAGACATCCATGATACTTCAGATACCATCATAAACGGATATCGTTTTCAATACCATTTCTGCCCTCTCTGACATACTCATGATCACATGTGTACAGCTACACTCTGTGCATAATTCATCATGGATAACTTCATCAGTGGATTGAATAATGCCATTGTCTAAACTAATAATGATATTTTCAATGGCATGTATGCACTCTATTCTAAAAGTAAAAGATGAGCAGATTAATTCAGGTCAAAAATGTAAGGTTGACTTTGCCTCGGCATTGTGACATGGGAAACATCCTTTTTTCAACATTAATTTAGTAGTGTGAGCCAGTGTCACTCTACCTAATTGCCTCTTTATCAAGTTGGCACATAAAATCCACCTTTGAATTAATTCCAGATGGAGATGCATATCCCACATAATCATCTGACTAGTGATGTTTTCTTTAATAGTGTTTAATAAAAATAAAGGCATCTTTCCGATTCCTAAAACTTCACTGCCCAACATTTTTTGGCTCACAATATTGCGAAGAAATTTTCTATGAGTATCTTCGTGAATTAAATCTGTGGAGCCCGAGGAATGGTCTGATGAATCAACAATCGAATTTTTGAGTAACATTTCTATCATTAGTTAAACACTCTTTCATCTGCAACCTTGTAGTCTATAGAAACAAACTTTTTGAAACATCCGTGAAATTATTTTATGGCTTATAATTGTTCTAATCTCTTCTAATGACCTACTTAATAGTCATAGTTCAAGTAGAATTGACTTTAGAGATAAGGTAAATGTAGCATCATTTCAAATTAATCATCATCAACCCAGTCAGGGCTGTAGGTAGACCTCGCAATCTGCAAGAACTTAACCAACGCCCCAACTTCTAGAATTTCCACCTCAAAATCTGTCTTGGCCAAACACCCCTTTCCCACTACAGTTTCAGCAAAGCACCGACGTAAGACTAAGGTTGCTTGCGATGATGCATATTCCAACTTTTTTGCCACAATGTGCCCTAGCACAGTACGGGAACCGGTAACTCCTAAAACAGTAAGGTCCTTTGATTTTTCTTCGGTTGTTGACGGATGTAGACCCTGGTGCAACGATGGCCATCGAAGTCCTCCACTAAAAGTCTCCATTTGTACAGTGTCCCTCTTCTCACCTATGGCTCTAATGGTAACAATCAGAGGGACAAAATAAATCTTCATTTCAAAGGCATTTCCAAATTCCAATACAACATGCGGAGCAGCCTTATGCCTAACAAGTGTTGCCCTTTTTCGTTTCAGAACAGGTAGAATTGAAGAGATGACTGATCGACCTGGGGTTAGCAATACTCTGCTGCATATTACAATAGGGTTCTTCGGCTCATCTGTTTTTTGTCGTTTAGTCTCTGGTTCATCAATGTCTTCCAGTGGAGCCTCGTTAACACTGTCATGATCTACAAACTGCATGGTATTGTTCCACGCATCCTCCAATTTAATTATCCGCTTTCCATTCTCATCTGTATCTTCCATACCTTTAACCAAAGAGTCATACTCTTTTTCCAGCTCTGACAAAATTTTCAGTGCCATGTCCAAGCATTTCTTGGAACACCCCGCAAACTCTGTTTTTTGCCCAGAGTCAAGTCCCCAGAAAGTATACAACGCCGCCACTGCGGTCCGAAGTTTCTCAATCTTGGCCAAAGCAACTTTAATATCACCTCCCTCCTCGTTCTTTCTTGGTATAGGTAGGGGGGCATTCATCTTATCCATTAGCCGTTTCATGTCCTCCATGTTAAACTGTGAAGTATCTGATTCTTGCTCTTGTAACGCTTTCCGCACAATGTCCGACATGGGCTTTTGTGTCAAAAAGCTCTCGTCTAACCTTTCGAAGGTATCAATCAAGAACAAGGTTGGATCGCATATTTTAGTAATATGATCCCGAATGACATCAATGTATTTTTCTATTTGGGTTTTGATCTTTGTCAGATAGGCTAGATCTCGTTTCACCTTGGGAGTGTCTGGTAGCAAGCCAAGATCGGCTGCCCAATCCTTCACCTTTTTGGAATGGGCAGAGAGAGCATCTGCGGCTTTTTCTTTGTCGCTCTTTTCCTTTGTGACCCTCACGGCTAGATCTGATTTCTCGACAATGTACAATATTTTAGCGCCATACGTCTCTCTTAATTCATTCTCAATCAATCGTTCCTTCTCACGGTTCAAATCACCTTTTGTGGCTTCTCCCCCAGAAGAAGCCTGCTGCTTTGAATAATGCTTTTGAAGCTTTTTTAATCTCTTTTGAATGGTCTTTTTGTAGTCGTCCAACGAGCTGGCCGCCTTGAAGATGCTCTCTTCGAATCGCATGGCAAGCATGGTTTTAGAAGCCGAGGTCGCGCCGGGCTCGAGACTTGCGAGGACAGTGGCGATGGAGCGGACTTCGGAGGAGCGATAGGATTGGGCAACATTGCTGCGCCATGAATCTGCGGCGGATTGGTCGGTGCTCGTGGCCATGGTTTGATGTTGATGTTGTGACCGAGAGGACAGGGCGGCCGGGCCCACCACAAGGGCGTTTAGCGGGCACGCCTCTACCGAAGAGAACAGCGCCGGCCGGGCCAGCTGGGGCCCGCCAGGGCGTCTCTCTCCACATGCCCACCAGGAGCCACCAGGTTCATCCATCATCGACTGTACCTGGGTTACACTAACTTTAACGCGAAGAGGGTGATTAACATCCAACGTGACCAAGAAATCAGAGATGGCATCGTCCTGCTCGTCTTCGGCTAAGCTCGGGGCCAAGCATTGGCTCGCACCGTCGCTAACGCGTAATTGCATCAGGAACGAAACTTCAAGCTTGTTATGTTCCAGGGCTGGCCGACGCAGATGGATTAGCATTTCAAATAAAGTGATAGAGCAACAAACATGTTATTTGATGACAGGTGTTCGTCAAGTGCCATCACAGCTGCATTCTCTCCATAGGTTCTCTGAGAGCAGGCCAAAACATCAAGTTCAGAAGTTAGCATCTGTATCCACATCATTCTTTGGCAAAGAGTACGACGAAAAACCATGGCACGATCCATCATTTATGGACACATGCTCACCCGAAACTGTAGAGCAATGGCTGATATCACTGTTAAAATCAACGAAGGGAAGCGACGATTCTTCACATCATAATTTTTCTGATGAAAATGGAGTTGATTCGACTGCCTACCTCCGAGTATTACAAGCATATGCTCGCTCTAAGATTGGTGGTGCTCCTCAAAAAGCTGAGTATTGGATTGGTCAGCTGGAAAGAAATTATGCTGAAGCTGCAAAGTCTTTGTTGTCGGTCTCTTCGTCTGAACAACTTGTAAGCTCAGAGATGCAATCTGAATCTGTCGGCACAACTGCCAACGTGCCCGAATCTCCTTTTGCCAAATTTATTGCTTCCAAATCCAAAACATCACAAGACAATAATAACTTGAAAAAGACCCGACTACCTACAAATAAAATGGATGATAAAAGTGCTGCTTCAATCGTGCAAAATCTTCAACCAACAGTACAATGTTACAATGCCGTAATTGAAGCATGGGGCAATGACACGGACACAATATCAGTCATCAGAGCCCGCAGATGGCTGACCAAACTTGAAGAAGGCACAATAGACAGTCCCTTCCCACCTGATCATCCACTGCATTACAAACTTGAACCAAATTCCGAATCATACGATCTCTACCTCCATTGCTGTTCACGGGGGATAGGCAGAGATCGTAAACTCTGCAAAAAGCGTGCTGAGGAGGCAGAGCAATTGTTACGATTTCGCATGTCAAATGACGCCCCATTGTCAATCCGTCCTACCACAGAATCATTCAACTATGTGCTTAGAGCTTGGACTCGATGCCGGAAAGAAATGAGTGTCGCTGATAAAGTCATGAGTTTGGTACGACACATGGAGGGGATTCAGAGAGATTATTTATCTGGACAATGCGAGCAAGGTGATTCGTGGAAACGGCATATATCTCCAAATACAAAGACTTATACAATGGCAATTGATGCATGGGTGGTGGTTGCCGGTTTGAAAGCAAATCGATGGCACTCGGAACAACTTGCACTCGACAATACTTACAGGCAAATTGAAACTAATCAAAGACACGATGTTCTTGAAAATAAAGAGAGGTTTTTAGCTAGGAGGAATAAGTATGGTGATGGAAGTGAAGAAATGGAGAATGCCAGTGCAATACTGCAATATATCCAAACTCTCGAAGATTTAGGAAGACAGGATGTAAATGCTACTGTGGTGGGTTACAATACTATACTTAGTGGATGGGCTAAGTTAGCAAGTACCATGAGGCCTGAAATCCCTCTAAAGTCTGAAGCTATATTGCATGAAATGATGGAGAAGTGTGAAGATGGGAGTGAAGATGCTGCTCCTAATGTGACGTCATTTAATGCGGTAAGTGGTTTGTTGTGCTTATTAGCTAGCTGTGTATCATTATCTCATGAATTGGTCTCTTGTGCACAATTTCTATTTAATTTAAACAAGGTAATCAAAGCGTGGGGTGCAACCAAACGATCCAATTCTGGCTCTCGTTGTGAATGGTGGCTACGTAAAATGATCAAAGAATCGAGTAATACCAAACAACAACATGGCTCCGTCCTGATTCCAAGACCAAACGTCAACACTTACAATATGGTAATGGAGGCATTCCTTCAAATCGGAGATCCTGCAAAAGTTCAAGATTTAATGTTGGAAATGGATGATAGTGAGTTTGTATCTCCAAATTCAGAATCTTTCTCAAAGGTAATAAGAGCATGGCTTCATGATGAAATGAATAAAAAACAGCAGCATGGACTGTCCGGTCTTAGTTGCGAGAATGCATGGAGATGGTTGAAAGAATTGCTTCATAGAGAGAAGATGGGTGTGCAAGATTTAGGATCTGCACCTGATTTATTCTCGTCAATACTGAAAACTGCAGCTAGAACGGAGTCTAAAGGAGAGAACTTATTGACAATTGGACAGGGCACATTTTGGGTGAGCTTTTATGATTTTCTGATTGTGCAGGTGCATATGTATGCCTTACTAATGTGGAACTGTCACTCCTTACAACATCTAGGCACTGCGAGAGTCAAGATTCGGAATTAATGCTGAAGCATATATCTGGCTACTCGAGATTGGACTTAAAGTCTTGAGCTCTCCGGCAAATGTTAAAAGACGAGAAGAATTTATCATGAGTTTGATAGAGCAATGTTGTAAAGATGGCTTACTATCTGCAAAGTTTACAAAAATGGTGAGAATGCTTGAGGAAGAGGAAAGGTTGGCAACAGATGAAGGCGAAGAAGAAGTATTTTACAAATATCTAGAAAAGCCTCCATTTCCTGCAACTTGGAATCGCAACATTTCAGATGGCACTTCCGTGTAGACTGTTAGTTAAATTAGCTGTGAGGAGCAAATCTTAGCCTGTTGTGTATCTTGTCATGCCTATGTTAATAGCTATAACCCGATTAATTGCACATCAAAACATGCAGCACTCCCTACTACATGGTGATCGAGCCTAAATGCCTCGGCCCTGAACTATCCTACTGCAAGTTCAGTTTGTCTGCAATTTGTAAACAATCCTTTGATGAAGGCTCCGAGGTTGGCACTGCACAATTACACACGAAGGTGAGAATAAAAGATCAAACTGAGAAAATCCACAAGTATTACTGATTGAAGCCAAAGAAATTTTTGATTGGCGATAAAACAGTGTCAACATTCTTAGGATCCATATATGTTTTGTTGAAGTGTTTCCCTATAGACAATGGAGTGTATTTTAAAAAGTATCATGGATGAACAGGCAAAGTAAGAGATGAGGATCATATATTGAATTTGAGAGACAGGTACCATAAAAGGAACTTCAGATTTTTGTTGTGACAGAATGGGTAGATACAATCCCTTGATCCTTCGGTATCGATTTTTGATAGCAAAGACAGCATAAAGACAATCTCTCATCCAACCATACATGTTTCTTGGTCTAGCTAAGAACTTTTAGGCTTTGAACTGTTTCAACTAATTGAAGTAAAATTATGGATGTAAACTGAACAGAAATCACAGAAGTCAAGAGCGACAACAATGCTACATTCCTATGGTCTCGCAGTGCTGCCATGGATGATAACAGAAGAGAAAAGTGTGAGTTAAAGGAGTTGTACCTGTCTACTCCAGCCAAACATGAATACTCCTATGTATGCCATCTAGTACTCCTCCACATTGATTGAAGCAGAGAGTCAAAGGAGAAACACTAATGTTAGGCGTGTATGAAGTCACTACAGCCAGTACAGACTCAGGATGAAAATTCTCATTTTCAAATTGTTTGTGTAGCTTTTTAGTTTAGAAAGTTAACCACCTAATTATTCAAGACTTCCCCGCTAGCATTGTTTAGCAGTCGTTGACAATAATTGAGTCCTTTGCTCTGCTTCAAAAGGGCCAGTGCAAAGGAATCACAATAATCATGAAAGGAGCAGATGTCAAAATCCATTTCGAGTGAAGATATACTTTAATTCAAGTAATAGCTACTGAAGTGTCATTTATCTTGATATGAAAATCGTGAGCTTTATAAAACTAAAATATCAAAAAGTGAACCTAAAAATGTAAAGTCATGCACCAAATGTGGATCTCATAAGAATCTGTGTCACTCTTGGAATTTTCTTATAGGTTCATGACTCACTGTCCGTGTCTCATCAATACCTATGAGTATGAGAAATTGCACTGAGATTGTACTTTTGACTTCTGCTTTAGAAATCCAAATCTTCAAGTACATTATTGGCAACCTTTGTTTGTGCAAATTCTATTTCAAATCAAACCCGACAATATGAAATGCATATAATGCATCTGCAGTGCCTTTTCATTTGCAAAGTAGGAGTAGGAATTTCATCAAAATACAGGACAAAATAATCCCTTAAAATCAAATCAGTTCATCATAACATTTGTTACCTTCTTCATCTTCATCCATAGTGAGACCAAGTCTATCTAGGAATAAAGTTGAAACCATATTTTTCATCTCTGGTTTAAGGAAACATATAATTTCCAATTTTTACATCCATTCTCCTATCCTTCACTAGAGGAGGGCATTGTGCTACAAGCCAGACCAACAAAAAACATCACAAATTTAAATCTATTAACATTGTAGAGCAAGCAACAGTTTTAATAAACAAGTAAAGAAAAAACCTTGGAAGAAGTTGATACTTTTTCATGTTTTATCCTCTACAGCAATACAGCATCAAATTTCCAATTAAACCTGTCAACAACAACGCTGTACAATTTCTTAAATCTAAAAATCTTCATTGCAGTTAAAAATCCACTCCTTCAACAGCTGCTTTATCTGGATCAAGATACAACATCAAATTTCCAATTACACGTCTCAACAACAACACTGTACAGTTTCTAAATCTAAAAATCTTCCCTCTGATTAAAAATCTACTCCTTCAACAGCAGCTTTATCTGGATCTAAATTCAAGATTCTACAACCACCCAGCAGAGCCTCTGAGATAATTAGAAAATTGTGTGAGTTTTAATGGTTCAAGAGTTGTAAAGTTGATAAATAAGAAATGATAAACTAACCTGGCAGTTCATTGTCACTGCGCCCTTCTATAGTAAAGCCAAAGTTGACAACAAAGTCGGGAAATCTTGGGGCAAGTGCATGCAGACCTTTTCTTGCCGGAAAGCTGAAAGGATCAAAATTGTTAGTGGAATCGAAAGGTTTGAATCAAATAAAATATCCCCTAACTAGAAATCACTTACACCCACATGCCCACATTGATGGAGAACTCAATATAGTTGTCATAACGTTTAAAAGTGCCACTTTTCGTGACAAGAGCAGGTTTTCCATTGTACCCCTGAATAAACTTGGGCACTCTTACAAAACAAAACGTAAATAAATCACTAAGTCTGTAAAATATGCAACAATCCATCCACACTCACCCAGTATTCTCAATATCCTCAATCATACCCATACACTTGAATCTCCCACGAAACTCCGCATCACCCTCGGCCTTTTTACACCACTCACTCCACAACTTGACCGCAGGCCTAGCACTCTCTAAATCCTTCAATTCTTCCAATGTATCCTTGGAAATTACAAACACCATTGGTATAGAGTAGGTTTCACCCTCGGTATTTTTTGCAAATAGCGAAGGTTCCTCACCGGGTAGCCAGGTGTTTACTATAATGATTGGGGGGATGTGTGTGTGGCCTGTGGAGATGTTGGTTTCGGGTATTGAAGTGGTGAATTTATCACTTGTGTTTCTCAATGGTGAATCACCGTATAAAAAGTCCATGGAGTGGAGTTCGTACAGTGCAGGACCACTGGGTGCCTTTTGTTTGTTCTTTTTGTAGTTTGGACCGATGCGGAGGTTAAACATGGTGGGGTCGGTGAGGGAGTAGGAGTGGGGTTGGTTGGTGTTTTTGGGTATGGTTGTTCCGAGTGGGAGGAGTTTGGATCCCTTCTTTTTGGTTTTGGTGGGTGAAGAAGGAGATGGTTTGGTTTCGTCTGTGGCGAATTTTTGTTTTTTTAGTGCTTTGGCTGCGGCGCGGGCTTTGGGACCTTGGAGGGTTGGTCTTTTTGAGGAGCCGGTTGTTTGAAAGAGGTGGTATAGGACAAAGGCATTGATGAAGAAGAGAGTGGCTTTGTATGTCTGCTCCGATCCGTAGCGGATCCAATAGGATGCGGTATTCATGACTACAATCAAAAGTATTGCATTTGTTGATGAGATCCCATTTTGTTGAGGTACTGGTTGTGGTTGTTGATTGTTTTGTTGACTCAAATTAACAGCCGCCTTGGCCGCAGCCTTGGCAACCATCTCCACCTCCTGCATCGACAATCCAGCCCCCGAATTAACACGAGGTCGAATATCAATTTTATCATGTGATCCAACCTTTGGCATTTGTAATTCCTCCGTAGCCGTTAGAGCAATATCATCATCATGTTCCTCCGAGAACGTTCGAGGGAGATTGCGTTGGTCACCCCTCGGCTGCTTGCCATCATAGGCATTAATGGCATTGTACCAAATAACCTGCTGTTCCTTCGAGGTGCAGCACATTTCCCACTTACGTTTGGCGCCTAAATTATTGTAAATGTTGACAGTTAGCAAATGCTCAGTGGGAAGTCCCGGTTTGTGCTTGGAGTGCATTTCGGCAATGGTTTCGACTTTGAGGAGGTTGAGCCTGGCTCGTGGGTCGGATGGATCTGCGACGTCTTCGATTTTGGCTTCTTCGTGGTAGCATAAAATGGGGCCGTACAGGGTGAAGCACCGCATTATCCTAAGGGATGTTTAGAATTGGCATAAGTCACCATGGTATAATTATACCGCACTTTAATACATAGGCTCAATGAAGCAGAATCTGATTGGCAAGATACGATCCCCCAATGATTCAGACAACACTCTATCGATTCAATCACCAAGATTCAGATTCAAACAAACATTCCATAAAAAACAATTGCTCACCACTTATTCTCCGCATTCCTCCCCAACCCCCCTCTCCTCTTATACATACTCCCGCACAAATCAAAACTCCCATCCTGCCTCTGAACCGTCCTCGGTGTAGTTTGATCGACCAATGCGTTTTCGTCGTCCTCGGAATCGTCATCGTAATCGGTGTAGTAGTCGGAGGGGGAGAGGGCTACTGCTTCGTTTATTCCCGGGTTTGGTCCTATGGAGGAGGAGGAGCTTTGATTTCGGGTGTGGAGGGTTTCTGGTTTGGGTGTTGGTGTTGGTGGATCCATGGTTGTTTTGGTTTTTGGGTGTGTTGACTGTTGGCTTTTTGAGATTCGTTTCACGCGTGAAAAAATCTTTTCAAAATCCTACGTACGTACGTTCACGTATGAATGTAAAAACACTTTTTCACGTGAAAAAGTGAAAGTGGTATTGTCAGAAACATGCAGGTTATAGGTTGGCGGGCATGCATTTTTAGCCAATTTAGGTAGTGCAATTGGACCAAGATGCTTTGCCAAATGATACACAGTCACCAGTCACTCCCATTATTCTAATGACAAAGAACATCATAGACTTGCACGTTTGTGTCTGTCTCGAGCATGATTACAATCTGGCGATATCGTCAATCCATTGTTGATGGTGTGATATTTGGAGCGACCTTGGTTAAAAAGTTTATGGGTACTAGTGAGTGCGACTTATTTTGGATACATGATGGGACATTGTTGGTTGTGGTAGAGGAATTGACCGATTTGTTTGAAACCTTCAGATGTTATTTCGTTTGCAATGCGCATATACCGTGGTTCACACATTAATCCGCTATCAATATCGCTCGGAGCGGCTTATTAATTTGTTAATGTGTGATTTGTCCTCGCCG